>JASGXE010009383.1:0-15168 GCA_030068105.1 Sinentomon sp. SZTP_YWyxl
ATGAAATTGTTGGCTGTAATCGAATTTAAATAAAGTTCAATATAAAGAAAAAATATGACAGTATCTTGCATTTCTATGTAATTTGCGCAATGCATTTGTGACATGACTTCCGATCCGATGTCATGCATCTTTTCTGAACTGAACCAAGCTCGGAAAAATTGGATCCTTTGCAACTGTGGGTACTTTAATCATTGTGTTTAATCATCAAAAAGAATAGGGTTCAGGGTGTCAGTTCACAAATCACAGCACAAGCTACAAATGTTTTTTCAATTTGACCCACATTTATCCAATTTTTGCACACAGGCCACAATCAATATGTTTGCACAAGAAGCAAAATCAAAACAAAGCAGTTTCCCTTTTCTGATTCCCTGATCCCTCTTTGGGATTTCAAATACCTAGGTAGGTGGTGCAGCAAACTGTTTGGCAAGGGGGAATTGAGGTTTGTACCTATTCATCGTACATCTGTTGACATCAGAGTGAAGGGGTGCGATCGCAGATGACAACAGCGATGTTGATGCGGTTGCTTGTGGGATCCAGCTCTTCTCTGCAATTAACAAACATCACTCCACTCGTGGTAGGTGAATTCACCTTGAGGGATGATGCAGTAGGTATAGGTGTCATTGCATCACTGCTGGTCCCTTAAAGCAGGGAAAATCATTGAGCATCAATCATTGTTGAGGCCTGGAAAGAAAGGGCATTAACCGGCAAATCAGCATGTGTCTTTCTCAAAGCTGAAGTTTTTTTTTGTCCGTCGCCTCTGTCATAGGTATTTTGCAAGGAAATCCGCACCCTCGACACCACGCACCCCAAAGAGATTGCTTATTGGAATGCATGGCATTGCCTACGGACAAATGAAAATTTTGATGACTTGTTATTTTTGCAGGTGTTCGCCGCCATATGTCAGATGATCATGGACATGAACATCGTAAAATGAACATAACAGCCACAAGATTCCAGTACAACAAATTCAAGGATTTATTTCATCTGTATACCTTGGTTGGTGTTGTTCCCCTGGGCCTTTTGGTCATGTATGTAAATATCTTCATTGGGCCAGCACAACTAGCAGAAATTCCTGAGGGTTATGAGCCAGAACCTCATGAATACTTTCAGGTTAGTGTCTTGCTAGGAGGATTTCGCTGTTCGAGGTTGAAACAAACAACGGAACTGATGAGTCAAAGAAACTCCTCAGCTGGAATTTTCAAAGTTAAGCTCTTTCAAATTCGCATTTTTCATGGCAGTTTCCCGGCATCTCAGACCGAAGTTCAAAAAAATTGTGATCTTTCTGCACATTTTACAGATTGAGTTGAAGAATAATTGTGTTCTGAAAATTTCGGTGGACTGGACAAAGGAAAAGAACGGGAAGAATGGGTTGAAAAATTGTTCTTTTTGATACCGACCTAATTAATTTAAGGATATACCTAGATAGGTACTTAATCGAAATTTAGGTGTCAATGGTTTTCAACAGATAGGGGCCTGTAGAGAAATACCGGTGAAATTAAACACATTGAAGAATGTCTTTCAACTTTATCGTGCTTATTTTGAAATTGGTCTTGTTAGTTGAATTGAAATTGTCCTTGTTGGTTGAAATTGTGGTTTTTGTCCATTGAACTGACATGTCACTGAATTGTTCGCAACTTGAAGTGTCAGGCAATGGCTCAAAAGTGCCATGCCAGCAACTTGGCATAATTAGTTCTTGTTATTCAGTTTGGAACTAATTTAGTTCCATTTAGTCACATTGGTTGAGGAGGGGAGAAGAAGATCCTGGTGAGTTGGCCCCCTTACCTATACATATCCTGTTGGCCTACTCCTAAGTGCCAATCATGGGAGAACAATACTGATAGCTGTGCAGATGCAGATCTAGTCATCTACACATGACATTTTTATATTTTCAAAAGTAGACCTGTCAACCACATTTTTTTCAGTCAATTTCCATACTTACATGATTTGCATTTTGTGCAATTCGCACCTATCTGGCAAATATAAACATTCCCAGCAACAAGCCTAGACACCATTTTATACTGCATGGAGTGCCGAGTGCCCACTTTTAATGTTTGTATCCTTCTTCAGCCGGCCATCCACACCTTAGAGCATTACTCAAACAACGGGGTTCTTCCGAGTACAAGTTGCATCGTATCCAAACTCATTCTTGGATAGGTTATGAGCATCAGCACACCAGGTACATAGGCCTATTTGAGGGTTGATATGATATATGAACATATTAAGAGATTGGTAACCATACTCACGCCACGTGCAATAAACACTGGAATGAGAACGGTAGGTAGGCCTACTACCTGAGGTGGCACAGCAAAGGTGCATAAGTTTTGCATTTTTTATAGTTTCTCCCATCTTGAATAGCCATGGAGATGAAATTTTGAAAATTTCATTGCTTTAACTCCAATACCTAGTTTCCGAGATATTAGGTTTCAAACATCACATTTCTGCCCTTTTCTCTGCATCAGAAAAGGGTAGAAAGCTGGGACCTTATTTAAATCAGTGTGCTAAATATAGAAGCTGCTGAGCTAGTAGCTTCTCAGCAGGACGATTTTTGCAGGGTGGAAGCAGACCGCCAGCAGGATGATGGCAGGGAAACTGATATTATTCAGATTCCCGATTCGACTGCTGACTGAAACATGCTTTAACAGATGCGTGAAGGTGAAGAATCAAGTCATTTTTATTGGCTGTATTAAATCAAGGCAACACTGGTGTGACAGGTTGCATAATTTTGACTGTTTGCATAAAATTATCATGCATGTTCGCTTGTGTATTGGTGCTGTCTTAAAATCGAGAAAATTCTGTCGACATAGTGCCATGACCAGAACATTTCCTTTCGAGGTACCGACATATTGTTCATGTTTTTGAAGCCACGATAATGAGCCTGTTATCTTCATAAATGGTTTTTAACCAAAATTTGCAGTGGTAACCTACCTAAATCATCCACAGTAAAGCATTTCATTCAATGAAAAACATAAAAAGGGCTCCTCCAACAATAAAATGGATAAAACAAACACATAGATATGCAGAAATAAAAGAACCAGCGAAATCCGTTTGAGCCGTGAATGAAAGGCTTTGTGTGACTTTGAGGTGGCCCAAGATGCCTCTTATCTTTTTTACATTTCTCAGATTGGAGGTTCTGCTATCTTCCTGCTTAGTCTGAGAAGCTGCCATGTCCTGCTATCGTCCTGCCAGGTGCGTAGATAGCTTCCAGGGGGAGGGGAAGGGGAAGGCTCCCCCTAGTTGGTCAAAATTCGAGCACTCAGTTGAGAAATTGAAGTCTGGCCACAAGTTGAGATGAGAAAAAGATGCTTTTGTCCAACTTTTCTCATTTTCAAATTATGATGGGCTTTCATTCTCCGGAAGTATTATTATTGAAAGCAAGCAGTGGGAAAGCAAGCAGCATGAAGTAGGTAGCATTCCAATTGTGTCACACATTCGACTCATACCAGGTCAATTTTCCCAACTATACAGGGTAGCCCAAAAGTCTTTGGCCACAGGGAAAATGTAAATTTGATATTTTTATCATATTTTGTGATCTAAAACTTTTTCTAGCACAAACCACGGATGAAAAAACTTTAATCGGAAATTTTAGTGCCGAATAAAGCGGTGAGTCATCTGTGGTAGGAGCTCGAAAAAGTCACAAATAACAAAATATGATAAAAACAGCAAATTTAATTTTTTGTTATGGCCAAAGATTTTGGGCATCCCTGAATGTGCACATGTTGTTCCAATTAAAGTGTAGAGAGATGTGGTTAGAGCTACAAAACGTTTTAGATCACAAAATGTGGTAAGACAGCTAATGGCCAAAGACTTTTGGGCCTCCCCTGTCCATGTGCAAGGTGCATTTGGAAAAAATCTGGAATTGTTCTCCCACAGGCGCACTGCTGGACATATTGCTATAAACTTGGTCTATCACACAGTTCCATCCTTTTGGACTTTGCATACGAAATTGCATGAATTTCCAACTAGCTGTTTCTTTTCTGCTAGCATTTGAATTCGGTCTTATTTTGACACTAGCCATGTGAATTTTTCGATGGAGTAACAAAGAGTGATGGTGAAAAGTTTCACTGCTAAAGGGATGAAGCCATTTTAAATTCATCGACAACAGGCTGTTACAAGTTTTGGAGACTGTTCTCTTTCCACGGTCCCATGCGGAGGAGTCCGGATGTCCCTTCCGGCAACACAGCCAAAAAACAGCAACGGACCACAAATTCTCAAACGATACTGTTTTTCGCTTTGACAAGCAGACAATCGAAATTTGAACTTAACAATTTTCAAGTCCTGACTCAAAATTCGACGCACACCATTTGAAATGAGGAAAAAGTTGAAAAGTTAAAAAAAAAAGAAAAGAAAAATTCGTCCAAGTTATGGCATTCGTTAAAATGATGAACTCGCCAGTGCTCGTGCTGATAGCAAAAATGAGCCACCAAGCCAACACAGCCATAACATAAACTTATCATGCACGAATGAAACAGAACAAACACAAAAAATGGATTAAGAGCAGTGAGGAACAAAAGACAAGGCAACAAAAAAGCCTTAGGCAAGTCTTTGGGATGCTCGCTAGCATCCCTTATGACATACCAGCAAAATTGCACTGTCTGGACTAACATCTCCCTAAGCACTAGGGTCATCTAACCTCAACTCCCTGAGTTAGGGAGATGAGGTTGAATAAGAAAAACATCGGTAGGGACATCTTAGGGTCACCTTAACTTTAGGGAAAGAGTTTGAATTAGGTCCCAGGGCTCTGTCCCTTGGAACCTCGCTGGGGCTCTGCCCCCAAGTCCCAGTACTTCTGCTGCATGAGAACCTCAGATCTTGGTTGGGAAATCTCTACTACATTAGTTGTGAATTTCTATAAATCTCCCCACCCCCAAAATATATGACTTCGCTACGCCTCTGCATCCTGCCATCATCCTGCGAATTTAGCAGGTGGATTGAATAAAGAAAATGAATGTTAGCAGGTTGGTAGCAGGAGTAGAGCAGCTGTTATGCTTATCAGGTTGATTTGAATTTGATACCTGAAATTTGGTTCAATCATGTGATTTTGTCCAGGGATCGTGCATGAAAAATGCACATTTTGAAGTGAGCTTAGAAAAAAGCTTTAAGCTTAAAAAGCTAAAAAGCTTTATTTAGAAATGAGCTTTGATCGCGCAAACAAGAAAAATCTTTACGCCCAAGTACCACTGCTTTTTACGATGTTGAAGTTGTTTTTTCCATGGGAAAGAAATTCTGAAAAAAGGCCAAGATCAGAGTGGAATACAAGAAACAACCTTTCACAACTAAAACACCCTGCGCGGATGCTGTGCCACCTAAAGTGGCGTAGAATCCTGCTTCAAAAATACCAAAAGTGGCACGCATCAAAAATATCAGATAGGCGACAAGTTTATGCTTTGCATTGGAAAGATATTAGCAATGCTTCATTCAGCATGCAAAATAAACCCTATTTTTCAAAATTAACTTGAAACTGTTTCAAGTGCCATGGAACAACAAAATGAAAAATAGGTAGGTAAGCATTGCTATCGCCAAAAATCTAATCAAAATTTCCCAGTTGAAATCTTGGCCCATGTTTAGTCGGTTCATCATTGATGGCTGGTGTCCATTTGTTTTTGCTTTATTTGAGAAATCATTCTATTTGGATTCAAAACAGAAATAATAAAGGTAGCTCTGTCATTGTTTTATGCCATCCTAAACTGGTATGACCAAATGAAAATATATTTTGTTGTTCAGTCCCTGGTCTGTACTGTTCGAAATAACTTCCTCCAACCACACAGACATTCCAGAATGTGCTGCTATCGTGTCATTTGATTGTTTTCCAGCATCCGATAACTCGCTGGATGGCAAAGTACTGCTACCCAAGACCTCAGCAGGAATACGAGACGATGCTGAGTGAATTGCTCAGGGATGAGGAAAGTAGACGGATTACGTTAGTTCTGCTCAGATTTCTTGTTTCGTCCAAATGGCTGCGAGAGGGGAACATTGTAATACTTGGAGATATTTCACTAAAATATGAAAGCAGCCGTTACGTCACTACAGTTCCTGTGTCAATAGCTGCCGGTGCCCAACTCACTGATTTCAGGAAGTGAACACAATCAGTTATTTCCGTGAGATGCAATCCCGTGTTCACTGATTGCACACTGCAATTTTTATCTTGGGACACGTTTCTGTACTTTTTGGTTGGGAAGAACTCATTCACCAACCGGAACTCGTATCTACATTGTTTTTTGTTTTGTTTGTGAATTTGCGTGATCACTCGAAATGGCCATTCCTGTATTTTGGACATAGTGATCATCTGGTTGTGAAGCTTTCACAACCAGATGGGCAACCACAATTCGGCGCATAATCCTTTCAGCTATTGCGCTCATGCAACATTTTGCATCCATTTCGTTTTCCATTACTGCTGTTTCTTTTCTCCTTGGAACTCTATTGGCACTAACTACTTACTAGCTTGCCACTCTTTCTTACTGTTTTCAGGCTGTTTATTTACCCACGCTACCTGTGAAGAGTAGGAGCTTTTAGGGCTTGAGTTAGTTTGTTGCAGAGAATTTGGATTAGCTCAGAACTAATCTTAAACCCACCCACCTGTGTAGTTTGGCTAGATGCACGGGAAACTAGATTGTTTCGATAGTGTTTTGCATTTACCTAACCTACTAATCAATGGTGCTTTTATTACTCTGCGAAGTGTTGGACCAATTATTGGGCCTGTAACATGAGTCGAATTATTTTTAAGATAGTTTTCCTTTTTGTTTTGAAAACGTTGGGACCATTTAGCACTCCGAGCTCTTGAATTTTATATTGTTTTGGTCTGACTTCTTTGGCCAAATTACTGCATATTGAATCTTCTTCTCAAAAGGCTTTCGCAGGGTCATTGTTCTGGAAATGAATTGGTTTTATTCCCTTTTCTTTACTTAGGCTCCTTACAAATGATATAAAGAAAAAGATGAATGAAAGACACGATTACAAGGCATTCTACTATCAGCCCATTACTGGCAAATATCACAGGCACGTAGCTGAAGGACTAGACTACACCAGAGATTTCATCGGTCGTGATGGCTGAAAAAAATTTCTTGTAGTTTAACCTGATCTTGTCAATTCTGTTACTTCAGAGAGGTAACTCATCATGTTTGTTGTCAGTTATTTATAGAAGTTAATCCATTTGGCTATTTTAAAGTCTCATGTAACTACTGTATATATTAAATCACCCATTAAAATATTCAAATTTTCTTGGCAATCTTTTGTGCAATAGCCAGTTCCTAATTGACTTCTTGTGATTGTCTTACCATTTAGTGCAGCGCTTCTGAAACTGTGCACACTGGTGCGCTGTGGGGTACATCGCGGAACAAATTGCCCTGCGTGAGTGCTTGAAATAATTAAAAACAAGACTGGATTCAAACGAAAAAAATCAACATGAGTGCGAATTTTTTTATTCTGTTTCAGATGTCAACCTACAGTTCAAGTCAAAATACATTCTTAAATTCATGCACGTGGACAGGAATCGAATTAATAAATCGCCCTATCAAACAAGCGACAGAAAAAACACACCCCACAACAAGATGGCAAATCCCACACTATTTACTCATTTGTGTATCCTCTCTACTCATTGTTGATTGTGAGATTGTGGCAATGGCAAAAACTCTCGCATGGAAGGTAGGTTTGGATTTAAAGAGAGGGCTCGACACTTGCCGAGAGCAGTTGTACGGATGCTCGCATGGCAACAGGCATTGGATGGCTCTGCAGAATTCTGGGAATAAGGGTGCATTATTGTGAAATGGAATATGCAAATAGTGCACTTTGTTCCGGTCTTCCATATTCATTTTTTTTTACTATTGACAATTAATTTGCCAAGACACAGTCCGGTGCAAATTAACAAGGACAAATACATTACATCCTCGAAATTCGGCTTGACAGCCTCGTCGTACAAATCAAAAAAAAAAAGTCACGATGAAATTAAACCAAATTTGGAATTAATGCTCCTGCAACAACGAGACATCTAGAGGGCCATAGAGAATATTTCTTCTGAAGGTGTTTGAGCAGTTCAAACACTTCCATTTCCAAAGGATCTTGCATCCAGGGAGTTCCACTCTCGCACTGTTCTAGCAACAAAGGAAAACTTCCCAACATCCTTACAGACAGGTCCACATCTCAATTTGAATGCGTGATCATGTCTACCTAAATAACCAGGGGGTAATAAGCTTTCTTTAATACTTGACCAACCACCAATGTTGTTTAGCCCCTTAAAAAGACCCACCAACCTAGACGCCTTTCTACGCTTGGCCAAGGAGACCCAACCTAGAGCAGTCAACAAATTGGACACACTACGAGAAAATGAATAGCAACCAGTAACAAAGCGTGCAGCCCGTCTTTGTACTCTCTCAAGTTTCTCAACCTAACCTCTACCAGGTGATAAGGATCCCAGGCAGCAGATGCATATTCCAGCTGAGAGCGAACAAGAGCAAAATAAACTTTTTCTTTGACGATTTTGCTCGCCCTAAAAAACGCACGCCTGACAAAAAATAGTGCCGAGTTTGCTTTACTAACAACATTTTCAATATGTTTACTCCAACTCAAAGTTTTTGTGAAAGTAACACCCAAGTAAGTTACACTGTCTGCTAAAGGCAAGTCAAAATTTGCGATGCCGTATTTTCCAATAAGACGGGATGTTTTCCTAGTAAAAGAAACCACCACACATTTCTTAACATTTAGCCGCATCCCCCAGTTGGCACACCACTGCTCAATCTTATGCAAATCATCATTGAGGGAACGCATGTCATCAGGTGAGGTAATTTCTCTCATAACAGCACGGTCATCAGCAAAAAGAAATGACTTGCAAACTAAACTATCCGGCAGGTCATAAAAATAGAGAGAGAAGAGGGTTGGACCAAGGACACTCCCCTGTGGAACTCCAGAGGTCACTTTTCCAACATTAGAAACGGTATTGCTTATCCTCACCTGCTGGGTGCGACGATCAAGGAAATCTGCTATCCAGTTAACCAAAACATCATCAAAATCAATAGACGTCAACTTCGATACCAATGCAGCATGTGGAACTAGGGCAAAAGCCTTTTCAAAATCGGTAAACGCAACATCTATATGTCCTCCTCTATCAAGCACCATGGAGATGGTTTGGCAAAAAATTACCAATTGAAACCCATTTCGAAAGCAATGCTGATTTGGCTTAATGATTCCTTTTCTTTCCAAGAAATTAACTAGACAGTCATTTATAACATGCTCCATGAGTTTACAACACATACTGGTCAGACTAATTGACCGATAAGACCGTGCAAACTTCTTATCACCTTTTTTGGTATTGGACAAACGAAAGCATGTTTCTATTTGATTGGCAGTTGCCCCGATAACAAGGACTTTTTCATTATCAGTTATCACTGTTAAAAAATTTGCAAACACATCAGGAAAAAGCTTAATAAATCGAAAAGAGAAACCATCAGATGTAATACTATTAGAGTTCGGCATTTTCTTTATCCATCTCACAATTTTCGATGGAGTTAACAAACTGTCTACGAAAGTAAAGACATCAGTTGACATTGGATACAAAACAGGCTTACTTTCGGGAGAAAAACTGTAACAAATTGCTTATTTAACAAATCAGCCTTTTCCAAATCAGAATGCCTAAATATTATGCCCATTTCATCAAGTAGATACGAAATAGTATTTTCAGACCCCCTCGAAGAGGAAACAAGATTCCATAATTTTTGTAGTTGTTTTTGACGCCATCCTTGCACAATCCAGGTATGTAATTCATATGTGCCAAGTCTTTTTCGACATTTAACTCACCAAGCAATACCTTATAAGATTCCCTATGAGCAGCAGATCGACCCTTGAGTTTGAAAAGCCTCTTGCACCTGTGCTCAAGGTTCTTTATTTTCTTGGTAAACCATACTGGACGTGAGTTAGTCCTGTGCATAACAAGGGGAACTGCAGCCAAAAGCTTGAAACAACAGAAGTGAAAAGGCACCAAGTTTGCTCAATATCCAGGCAGGGAACCTGGGCAATAAACTCACACAAGTCATCTCTGATGAGATTACTAACAACCTCCTTATTTACTTTTGAACATTTTGGTGATAAGAATGAGGTGCGAGGAGAGGCAATGTTTTCCAAAGCCAAGTCAACAAATACCAAATGATGGTCACTCAATCCATCCATAACAACAGTGTTTTTGACAATATTCATTGGCCTTATCAAAAATATGTCGAAAATGTTAGCAGTAGATGAAGTTACACGGGTGGGAGTCCTAACAGTCTGTTGCAGATGGAATTCTTGCAGAAATGAGATTGCCATGTTTGAAACACCAGAATCAGGAAAGCTGATAGGAATGGAAAGTGTCTCCCAATTCACATGCGGAAGATTAAAATCCCCACCAACAATGATTTTCTTTGAAATTTTAGAACCAAGCCCAATTTTATGAAGGGACTTAGTCGTGGAAGAAAAAATGTCACCATTGCTTGAAGGAGGTCTATAGGCACCAAGTACCAGTAAAGGATGTGAGTGACTTGAACCAGTAAGAAACTTGCAACACAAATATTCGTGGGTAGCATCTGAAAATAACAACTCAGAGGGAAGAGAGGATTTTTCGAAGTTAATGGAGGATTAATGTCGTGTTCTTTTTCATCAAGGGTTTCGAAAGTGTAATATTTAGCAAGCTCTCCGCTGGTATGATGGATGGCTAGTACGATAGATTAGCAAGGCAATTACGCAGATGGAAATCTCTCTTTTTGTTGTGAAAATTGTCTGAGAAATCGCTTTTTTAAGAGACCTGGTTAAAAAGTGGCAGTCTCTCGCGAAATAAAATAGACCCAGTTAAAAAGTGGCGGTCTTTCGCGATAGTTATAAAGTGGCAGTCTTTCACTACAATGACCTGGTTAAAAAGTGATGGTCTCAAATTGTATGAATTTTATTGATGCTGACCAAAAACTGAATGCCTGCCAAACATTCTTAGCCCATAGGCTTACACATATGACCTACATTTATCTTGAAGGTAACGAAAGTGTCAGGTGCACTGTCTTTAACAGCACAGGTGCGGCATGGGTTCAAAAGCACACCCCACTCCCAGACCTCACAGATGCCCTCCGGCCAGAAATACCCAGCAGCGGCCTATGGTCCAACGGCACGACAGCTCCACCCCAGCTGCCGAGCAACCATGTCCTGGAAATGGTCTAGAAAAAACTTCAGATTCCGAGTGGGAACCCTTTTGATAACAAACTCAGAGTTTGACTTGAGTTTGACTTTTCCACCATGTCTAAACTTTTTGTGCAAAGATTCAAAGACAGAAAGCAACTTTGAGAAATGGGATGCTGCTCTAATTTGAGATCCACGTTTGTTTACATTGTTCAAATATAGACTGTTGAAGTGGAGATTTTATCAAGCTAAGGAGCTTGATAAAATTGCTATTGCTATTGCTGCAGCTTTCATCTGCAGCAATAGCAATAATCTGCATCCAATAGAATGGTCATAAAAATGCTGCCTTTCTTGTGACATGCATGTCTGTATACTTTTTTCTGAAACATGTGTTGAATCCCTGTGATGTATATCTGAGGGATGTGTTTTATTCCTTGGCAAATTTCATGATCTTGAATGTTGAGTGTTGCGTGATAAAAGTAAGGGAAATTTTGGCCCATATTTTTATCTATTTTATGGTTTCTTTTGGCAATCATGGAGGTGACTGTTGATCTTGCCACAAATATGATATTTCGAATGCTGGTTCTTTGATGGAGCTGAAAAAGGCCATGACTGCTGGAGTTTTTTCCGATGCCTAATTTTAAATTTCATTGATTGGTTTTCGGTCCTTCCTTTCTTGACATGGAAACAAATGAGTCAACCAATCAACGGGACTTACGAGCTCAATTTTTTCACCGATTGAATTGGCATACATGCACCAGTGTGCTGGATATGCAGAGAGCGAATGCTCTTAAATTTGAAATCCCAGGACATCCCACTCCCGCAAGTTTGGCAGGCCTTATGGGGCACCGGATGCCCAAGAATTGCAAAATTTTCAGCAGAAGTTGTGTGGTTAGGAAGTGTTACATATCAGTGGTATGTGCCAATGTATTGTCATGCAGCAGCAAGCAAGTCATTATCACTGACTTCCCATCTGGTCCAAAGTAGCTACAACTATAGGTACAACAACCCTGGAACAAAACGTTACCTTTTGCATCCTTGTACATTTCTTATTTTCAAATCGGCTGTCTGTGCAGTCAATGGTGTGATGCATTTTTTCCTGTGGACTGCAGACTTTGTCGAATTCCAACAATTTTTCAATCAAAAGGAACCGAAAATTTAAAAATTTCTGTTCCTGCTGGTGAGTTCTGTCCCCCATGCCATCTGCCAGGGTCTCTGCCCCTTGGAACTCCACTAGGGTGTCCCAGATCATTGTGTTCTGTTGGGGGGTGCACCCCTCAGACCCTCTCGAGATCAGCACCCTTGGTTGACAGCACTTAAAATAAAATCACTCAGCATGGTGAACTGGGCTGTGTGAAGGACATTTGACCTGCACCAAAAAAAAAAACACTCGAAGAATGGAAATTGTGTTGGTCCAATTCCCGAGAAGAGACTTTCAGAGGTGACCATTTTTATTCCTTATTTTTGGGCATGCATTTTCAGATGTTATGCAGGTGCACAAGGACAGTGTGATTTGTTAGAAGTTTTTTTCCGAGTTGTTCCAACATGTCATTTCAAAAGCTGACTGAAGGTGAGTGTGGTGCTCCCAGTGCTGTTGTCCAACTTTCAAAACATTTTGCACCTGGAAGAGCTTTGCAGGGCCCATGGCGGCAAGGATTTTCAGCTGATAGGAGTGCTGTCGATTCAGACCAGGTAAGTTTTTAGAAGGGCAGAGGCAGATTTCCTTCTGTTTGATCATATCTTAATTTTAACTGTGGGCAGAGGACTTGGGCATGCATTCGTATTTGATGCATGCACCAGAGTCGATTTGTGATTTCTGGTGACCTTGAAAATAGCGTTTGTCAAATCTAAAACTGACAACTTGTGTCTTCAATCTGGGTGATTGGTCAGAAACATGTAGTGTCATTTTTGTGACATTGGAACCTGAAAGAAAAGAAGGAATCTGATAAACGCATGAAAAACAGGGTTTCTTCAGATATCATTTCGCCAAAGATAACAGGCAATGATTAATTATCCCGGAAGCAGGGTGAGATTTGCAGGGTAAGTAGGGATATTACCCCCCAGTTTAAAAATTCTTCATCCAAAATAAGGCATTTGAAGCATAAATATGGTGTATTCTACCCTTCCAGTTGAGTTCACTTACCCCTCAGTTAGCTTTCCAAATGGGCAAGCTAGAGGGAAACTAAACCAACTGACTTTTTTACACTTTTCAGGAAACGCGAAAAACGAAATCGGAGACCGAAAAAGTAGCAAGTAGAGGGTAAGTAAACCAACTCGAATGGTTTACTTTCCTTCTACATGCAACATAATGTTGCAGACCTCGAGCCACGGGAACCAAATCAAGTTGGTTTACTGTCCCTCGCGCTGTTCACTCAAGAAGTGGGCAACCAGCCAAAAGTGATTCAGACATGGCGGCGGTGTTAAGGAAGATGACTGTTTATCTTTTAATTTATTGTACTCTTATGGCCATGTAATTGAAAGATTGTAAATACGAGTATGCCTGCGCCGCTGTTGTCGTTAGGACATGTGTCTTCTTCCTCCCACTACCGCACGTCTTCGTATTTGCAAAAGGACATCGCATTAACGCTCATGGTTCCGCCAAAGCTGATGATACTAATATCAATAGTCTTGGGACAGAGCCATTGATGATGTTTTGATATCAATTGGGTTTTATTTGGGTCTATACTTTGGGAGCGTCTTTTTTGGTGCCGGTCATTGTCGGACCAGCAGACTTCCCTTTGTTGCTTTTTGACTTTTCGAATTTGGTCTCAAGAACCGCCGATTCATTTCGTGCTCTCACGTCTCATCTCTTGCTCCTTCACTGATCAAGCACAGCTCGGGCATTTTTCTCATTTCCTTTTGTCAAGCCACGCTATTGTGGCACCAGAAGGAAGCATTTGACTAGTTGCTGTTTCCTTCACGACTGCGGTGTCACATTCAAGATGTTGGGATCTATTTTATGAGCGTCGTTCCTCAACAGACTCTTTCTTGTGATAGCAGGGGCAGGGAAAGCCAAACGCAAGAGCCTTGAGTGCGGACAAAATACTTCGTGCACTGTGGCCCTTTGCGACACGGCGCAATGATGACAATGGCGATTGCCGATTGCATTTCTCCACGACGGAGAGATCAAATCAGACAAAATACAACAGGCTCGAAAGGAAAAGAATTATGTTCCATTCCATCATCTCCACTCCAATCAACTCCACACATGCCCTCTCTCCCGATTCCTGACTCAAATTAAATGAAGTGGGCCTGTCAGCGTGCACTGGCCATGAAGATGCAAATTGGATGCTCAGGAGTTTGCTCATTGCTGTTCCCCGCAAAACCACATTTGCGGGCGCAAATGGACGAGCAGTGTATAGTAGCGGCGGAATTAATGTACCCACACATGTGTTTTTCCCATCTAACTGTTGCCTCCGAAACTTTTTTCTTTCTTTTTATTCTTATAAAGACGAAAGAAATTAAAGCACCAGATTGCAACAGAGGTTTCTGGAGCTGTAAGGTTTTGGCCTCGGTTGTAAAAATTGAACTTTAATTTCTACAGCATGGTGTTTTTGCTAAAATCTAAACAGTCGTAATTTTTTGCATGCATGAGTACATTAATTCCGCCGCCAGTTTTTCCAATTACAACAGCCAATTACAACAGCCAAAAGCCAATTACAACAGCATGCAACCCACATGACTTCAATGCACCTCAGAAATAATCTGCAGTGGTGCGGTCATTTTGACGGAAATGTTATGCGGGCAGCGTTGCCAGGGGAACGTTTTCGCTCTGCGTCATTTTTGCTCCTCCAACTGCTGTCGAACAGGCAAAAAACAAAACTGAAAGGCATGCAGTGGCGAGCCCTGGAACATGATCTATCATGTAAAGGCGAGCATACACCTCTCAATTTCGACGCACCACAGTTTGTCTGGCTTTATACATACCGAGGTCCGGTAATTTTGTCGCGTCAGTCAGGACGAAAGAAATTCCCTAGTGGTTTTTGTGAATTACCCTGTACAATGGAAGCCTAACCAAAAACGTCGGAGGGTTTTCTGGCTCAT
>JASGXE010009384.1:0-17048 GCA_030068105.1 Sinentomon sp. SZTP_YWyxl
AATTTTTTTGAAAATTGCAATTCAGATCATCAAGCAACACGTTTGAGACCGTTTATCCGTTCTGAATGACGTCCAATTTTGCCTTCACGAACTGCTACACTCTAAAACGCGAAGTTCAGCTTGGAACACCATATTTTAACATGGGCTTAGATGGGAGGTGTTCATTTCGGAACACACGTTTTGTTTTTGGAACACTATAAGCGTTCCATTTGGAACACTTATTTTGTTCCGAAACATGCACCTAATGTGTTCCAAATCTGTGATATTGCTGTCACAGATTTGGAACACATTAGGTGTTTCGGAACACCATAAGTACTCCAAATGGGACACTTATAGTGTTCCAAAAACAAAACGTGTGTTCCGAAATGAACACCTCCCATCTAAGCCCATGTTCATCATCATCATCATCGTGGAGTCATATGGACTGATAGCCATTCGGCTGGTGGTCCGACCATTTACCTTGTTGCACACACCTTGGGCTCGCAAGGAGAACTATGCCCCATAATCGTAGCCCTGTTCGTATTATGTTATGTTAAAAAATGTTAAATCTGGTGTTCCAAAGCTGATCTCCTTTTTAGAGTGTACCTGCATCAGGTTTAGAGAAACTTCGGAGGTCCATCTCGGGTATTCGATACACTCCGCAGGAGAAAAGATACACCGGAGAGGTGCAAGCCTCAACAATTTCCCTCCTTGAATTCCAGCTGACATCGAGACAAAACATCGCATTCTTCTAAAAGAACGCAACCTTGCACAGCATGAAAGCAAATGAATTTTGCAAAGAAGCAGGGCCCCCAATCTGTTCGGGAGTCATTATTGTTACTGTGACTATGCAGTTGGGTCCAGGACATTTTTTCATTGTCTCTTGACAACCTCTGCAATAATTTAACAATTTAATTTAACAAAACAATAAGAGAATGGAATTCCCTTGACGCCCCATCTCGGTTGATCCCAAAGCACTCCTGAGGCACTTCCTCACCAAAAAGAGACTTTTTGGATTTCTCTCCCCCTCATTTAAATTACGTGCATCACTGAAACGGGAGCGATTTCTCATGCTTTTTTACTTGGAGACCTTTTTGTTTTGCTTTGTTTTAACTCTATTTGACGATGTTGCTTTAAACGGATGTGCTTGTACTCTGGAGCGGTGTGCTCCCTGCCCCCAAAATTCTTTGGGACAGTATTGAGTGGAAATTAAAGTAAAAAAATTAAATTTCGGGATTTCAATCTTTTCTTGCGTTGCACTTTATATACGAGTACGCAATTTTCATATCCAGATTGATACGTGTGCTCAGACTCCAGTCAATATGCGATACAAATAACGCGCGACAAACAAAACCTCCAATTATTGTCCTAGAACTTCAGGGAACTCATCAGGTTTGCCTGCAAGAGACTTTTGAAGTCGCCTCCATATGCGTATTCGAAATCCAAGCAAAGAACTTCACCCTCAAAACGAAGGCATACAGAACAAATCTCTGAGTTTAAGGTTCGCCTTGGTCTCAGGAACAGCTTGGCATGATCATAGGCCCGGATTGAGGGTCTGCAGGGCCCAATGCACATAAAAATTTTGGCTCCCCGACGCCCCGTTTTTCGAGAAAAAAAAAGGTTCTCGCCGAAAAAGGGCTCTGTTTTGATTTTGTTTTTCCTGAAAAAAGATTGTCGCCGAAAAAAGGGGCCCCAGCCAGTCTCGGGCCCCTACCCTACTCCAGGGCATACCTAGTGTGCATATTGGTTAAGTCAGCCCTGGGCATGATGTTCAGAAGTTCATGGGTCATCCTGGCCCATGAACTTGTGAACATCGCGGATTATTCTGAATAAAACACGTTTTTGTTGCTTCCAATTTCACCAATCTTTCCTTTTAGATTAAAATTGGTTTTTATTTCAAGGGAAACTTTTGACTTTCTTTGGCAATGTTCGCCGTTTTTTACCTTCATCCCAACAGGAAGTTCTTATTGTTGCCCATATTGCGAATCCGAAGTATACGCCAATCGTGACCGTAAGGAACATGACCAGCCAGGCTGTGAGAGCCTTGTCAAGCCCACGAAACTGCCTGGCTACATACTCGATGTCAGAACTAGAAGATATAATAAAACGAAATTATTGATAACAGATAAAACAAAATATATACGAGTATAGTGGCGGCGGAATTAATGTATCCATACACGTGGTTTTCCCATTTAACTGTTGCCTTCGAAACTTCTTTTTCTTTCTTTTTACTCTTATGCAGGCGGTGGAAATTAAAGTGCCAGATTTCAACAAAGCTTTCTAGAGGTGTCAGATTTTAACCAAGGTCATCTAAGAGGATCTTTAATTTCTGCAAACATAGAATTTTTGCCAAAATCTGAACGATCGCAATTTTTTACGTGTATGACTACATTAATTCCGCCGCCAGTATACACATGGTGATGTTGTCGTAGAGCAACTTATATAAGTTGCTCTACGACAACATCACCATGTGTATACTGGCGGCGGAATTAATGTACTCATACACGTAAAAAATTGCGATCGTTCAGATTTTGGCAAAAATTCTATGTTTGCAGAAATTAAAGATCCTCTAAGATGACCTTGGTTAAAATCTGACACCTCTAGAAAGCTTTGTTGAAATCTGGCACTTTAATTTCCACCGCCTGCATAAGAGTAAAAAGAAAGAAAAAGAATTATTTTTATTTTCATTTTTATTTTCATTCATATTTATTGAGATGTTGGCAGGAAGCCAAAACGTGATGCGGAACTTCAATTTTTAAGTGTTGTAAATCTCAGGGTGTAAGGGAGGGTAGTTTGGGGGAAACCAAAAATGTCACGAGAAAGGGAAATGCAAGTTACGCGTCACCCAGATGTTGGCAAAAGTCAGCAGCAGTCCACACTGTGATATTAGCATATTGGCAAAAACGTGTTACCGCAACTGCCGTCGGGAAATTGGGGTTCTCCCATGGGGGTGTACTCCGCAGGGGGGATTTTCCCTGGGGTACAAATTACCGGGGAGAATTACAGTTTCAGACCGTTTCTGGTAAAGAAGATAGGCCAATTCAATTCAGCCGTCAGCAACAGATAAAACGGAAGAAAGAGGAATGCTAGATGCATAGGCCCAATAACACACACCTGATTTGAGTTGACATTGATCCTATACACTGTTTGAGATGACCCGCAGATGAATGTTCTGAGAAAGAATGTTCCATGGTCCTTTCCTTACAAGGGCCATATAATTACCTATTTTTCGAAATCATCGTAAGTACCTAAGAACTCTGAACTATGCAATGAAAATTGAAAAAGCTGCAGGTTTTATCCTGTAACAGGCGTCTTAACAGGCCTCATCGGAAACTCTCAAATTTGACCGCGGTCGTATATGTCAAAGTTTTCAAAAACTCACCCGCCAGTTCGGAAATTATCCAAAACCAGATAAACTGCAGCCAGCAATGCGATCACCGAACAGGAACCGTACAACATTCTGCCCAGCCCTGTTGATATGAAGCTGGTCAGAATATGATCACGATCTACGAACTGCTTGTACTTGATCGTTTTACCACCCATCTTGCGTTGTGGCGAGAAGTCGCAGCTTTCAAACTGACGGTGCTGTGCGAGGAGGCATATGATAATCACTACCTGGAAAAGTCAAATGACAATAAGCGTCTGAAAAAGTCAATGATAATCAGCCAATGACAATCAGCGCCTGGAAAAGTCAAATGACAATCGACGCGTGTGGTAAAGTCAAATATCAATCAGCGCATGGAAAAGTCAAATAACAATCAGCGCATGGAAAAATGGCAATTAGCGCTTGGAAAAGTCAATTTACAATCAGCGTCTGGCAAAGTCAAATATGACAATCAACGCCTGGAAAAGTCAAGTGACAACCCGCGCCTGGAAATGTCAACTCAGTACCTGGAAAAGTCAAATGACAATCAGAGTCTGGTAAAGTCGAATGACAATCAGCGCCTGGAAAAGTCAGCAAATGACAATCGACGCGTGGTAAAGTCAAATATCAATCAGCGCATGGAAAAGTCAAATAACAATCAGCGCATGGAAGAATGAGAATTAGCGCTTGTAAAAGTCAATTTAGAATCAGCATTTGGCAAAGTCAAATGACAATCAGCGCCTGGAAAAGTGAAATGGAAATCATTGCCTGGAAAAGTCAAATAACAATCAGCACCTGGAAAAGTGAAATAACAATCAGCGCAGGGACTCAAGAAACCCGAGCTCTTGATCCTGTAGGTCAATATCAGTTGATTGCGCAATATTCTGGTTGCTCTGCCACCGGAATACACGACACACCAGTGTGTGCTCTTGGAAGCGTTTGCATTTTGTCATTCTAAAACCTTCTAGTCTGTGAAAGTATTATTGTGTCCCATTGTGGACTGCAACTGAAAGAAGAATCTGTCTGACGCAAAACAGCACCTGGGGCAAGCCACAGGACCGTCGCCACAATTGGTCCCGCACCTTGGCAGTTTTATAATAAGCCGCGCGGCCACGCGATTTCAAACTGCGGACATGACTATTATGGAACGAAGATAACGTCATAGTTCTAGATTACTGTTCTAAATTCCATGCTGTGGGCATGGTACGGTGAAAAATCTTTCTTTGGCCTGAACGTGTGCTTCTAATTCTAGTTTTTCCTCGACCCTTGAAACAAAGGCGTCAGATTACCCAGCAAGGGGAAAGAAGGAAAACTTTATCTTCACCGCTGTTGAGTTTTTTTTTTTATCTGAAAAATAGCAATCGCCATTCTTTTGCGATATATGCTCGAAGTAACCCCTTCTCCCTGAAACCCTGAAATTGCAGATTTTGCTCAAACTGATCCTAACGAAACCAAAACAGACCTCTTATACTCAGCTTTGAAATCCTTCACTAAAAGTCGTGTTGTTATGTTCACACTCAATCGTTTTGGCCACTTACCTATTTATAACTTTTTGTTTTATTCATGGCCACAACAATTACACCACATGCTCTGTGGCATTGCGTTTCTCAGCCTTTCACGGGCCCATATGATGCATGCTGCATTATGCAAATGACGTCCGCTCCTGACTCTGCGCAAGTTGCATAAGAATTATTAGAGTGTGTAGGTAATTAATTTGAGATGAAGAGAATGGAGGATGATTCAAGCTACTCGGTTTTTGGCTTGCTCAGAAAAAACGTGAATTTAAAAGCCGGATTCAACCATCATGAATGCGGTATGCCCAGGCTGAGCCGAAAGCAGGGAGCAGGAGTCAGGACAGTTCTTCGTAAAGATCTGAGAGCGGCGGATCCAGCATTCCGGGAAGCTTATTTTAGAAATGAGTACGCGTTTGGGCCTTTTTCCATCTAACTCCGTGGAAAAGTTCCGACCCTCCAAAAACGGGTAAAAACGCCAGAAACAATGGAAAAAAGGTTAGGTTAGGTCAGGTTAGGTTTGGTTAGAGTAGGTTAGGCAAGTCAGGCAGGTTAGGTTTGGTTAGATTAGCTTTATTTTTCACTTTTTCGAAAGCGCAAAATCGTGATAGGCCCAAACGCGTACTCATTTCTTAAATTCGCTTCCGGGAAGGGCGCAGATGCACCGCCGGTTCCAGGATCCGGGACAGCACCCAAACGGGGTTCCAACGGCAGATCCCCTGAAAGGGAATCTGCAGAAGTTGAAGAACTTTTGGATTTATGTTGGGTGCAAATTATAGCGGCTTTTCATGTAAAAATTTGTAAAGAATGTTTTCTTCTGCAAAGGGATGCAGTAGGATCCTCCGCTCCCTACGTATCCAACCCTGCTTTAGCATAAATTTTTCGAACAGTATACAGGGTAGCCCAAAAGTCTTTGCCCACAGGAAAAATTTAAATTTCTATTTTTATTGTAGTTTGTGATCGGAAACGTTTTCCCCAACCGCGGCTGTCATGACTTTAATCGGAAATTGTAGTCTCAAATAAAGCGGTGAGTACCGTGGAGAAAAAGTTTCAGATCACAAAATAAATGATAAAAGCTGCAAATTAAACTTTTTGCTGTGGTAGAAGACATTTGGGCTACCCTGTCTTTGCACATGTCGTTCCGATGAAGTGTTTATGTCTGTGGGTGGAGATAGATAAAGGAGGTTTCAGATCACACACAACGAAAAAACATCGCAATTTCATTTTTGCTGTGGCCATAAAGTGTATTGGGCCGCCTGGATATGAATCCCTGGTAAACGAAACCCACTACTCAATTGGCATTAAGAAGTTGTAACACCGCACTTAAATTATCTTTGAAAATACAAAAATATATGCGAGGTCTTGGTCACAATTTCTCCAAAATATCAACACGTCGAAAATTTTGCCTGATCTTTGAAGTTGGATCTTTGGGAAAATGGAAGAATTTTTTCAGAACTGCGCTGATAAACTGCAGCGAAACACCCCGTGTTTTATTTGGAACCAGTTCCGCCCGCGAACTTGAAATTTTTCTCTGAACCAATCAGCGATCTTCGGATTTTAAATTTCTTTCGTCGCCCCGCCCAGACGCATATTTTTTTCCAATCCACTTCCGCATGCGCGTCTCTGATTGGTTGTTGGGAATTCCAGCCAATTTCAACATCCAATTTTCAAAACCTAACGAACCAAACCTAACCTTACCAAACCTAACCTAACCTGACCAAACCTAGCCCTATTGCAGCCCTAGAAAGAGTTGTGAAGCGGTGGCAAACATGCCAAATGGCAAAAAATAAGCGGTGGCAATGCAAAAATCCCAAAATTGATGACGTCACAATTTGAGACGACGTTATTGGCTGTTGCGACCTCCTGGTCCGCGGAAGTGGATTGGAAAAAAAATTATGCCGCTCAGACACCGTTTTGGTCCGATTTCAACATTTGCCGTCAATCTGGCCCGGTGATAATTCGTGAAGTTGCGACTGGAATCGATGACGTTGCGTGCAGAATCGATGACGTTGCATCCAAAACTGTTATAACATTTCCGGCAAATAAAAGGCGCTTCACTCATTTGCAAAATCAATACACAGGAAAAGAAAGGCGGAAAACTGCCAAATGGAAAGTCCGAAGGACAAAAATTTTGAATAAATTTCGAAGCAGATGATTGAATCCGCCATCAAAAATCATCTGCGCAGTGCGCAACGGCAGTTGACACGTTGACAGTTGGGAGCTGACCTTTGAGGGAGGTGCGAGGTTGAAAAAAATTTCTCGGTGTCGGGCACAGATTTTGGTGTCGGTATCGGCATCAAATTTCCTCTTTTCGACAGGTTTTCTGATTTCTCATGCCATTTTTCGGCAATCATCAATTTTGATCTGAAACTGGAGCTCAAAGAGTAGCAAGCCAGCTTACTCGCTCCATCAATTCTTTTTTGGGCCATTGATGCATCCCGTTGTTGACATTGACACAACCGTATTAAGCAGTGGGGCTGATGGAAATGGGCTGGAAGAATCTACTTACCGCTTCGGCGCGAGAACTTCTGGCCCATTTCCTGATGCACCACCTGTTGAAGAGCCTCTTCTTCACCCATTGGATCTTTGCCACAACAAAATATTCCCTACTAACAAAAAGAGTATCAAGTTCAACCTTTCATTTTTGCTTTTTAATTCTCGCAGCATCCTTCCTAAGTGCTATGCATTACAACCCATTCTTGATTCGATTGATGCTGATTGTGTGGCTGTTACAGAGACTTGGCTCGATGGTTCCTGCGTGGAAAATGACATCCTTCCCAAAGTTATACAGTCTTTCGTAGGGACCATTCTAGAACAGGTGGGGGTGTGCTCATTGGAGTAAAACATTCCCTGCAGCCCAAGCTTGTCCACAGTAGTGAAACACTCGAATTTATTGTAATCTCTCTGGGTTTTTCTTTCCCCCCTGCTTATCTGTTACTACTATATAGACCACCCAGTGAGTCTGTTCACTGTTTTACAGCAATTTATTTGGAGTTCCTGGCAGCAATCACTCCGTGTTTGCAATCACATGCACTGGGCAGCAGCTCTCCGATTTTTGTCATGGGTGACTTCAATCTCAATGTCCTTCCTTGCCCATCAGACTGTGTATATCCTGAGGGATTGCAGCGCCTGTGTGACAGATTTTCTCTGGACCAAGTTGTGAACATTGTTACTCGTCCCACAGACATGCTTTTGCCGACCATTGGCACAGCTATTGATCTCATTTTTCATTGTCCCCAATCGACAGTTGTATCAATTAAAGCTTTCGCAGGTATGAGCGACCATCTTATGATAAATGCCTGCTTCGAGGTTGATTGTTGTGCACCACCCTCCCTCCCGTCATTCCAAAATGACCTTGGCCACACATACCAGTTTGACAAATATGACAGAGATGCAGTGGATAGGTTACTTGACTTTGCTATCCTTGACTTCTGCAATCTTGATCCTGTTGTTGACCAGCTCTGGACTGAGTTCAAGACAATTTGCACTTTGACGATTGAACACTTTATCCCAAAGAGGGAACCAGTAAAAATGAGAAATCTGTCCTTCCCACCTTGGTTTAATGCCAGTCTTCGCCGAAATACTTAAAAATGCTGCACCTTTTCTCTTCCTGCTCCTCAAGCCAAAATCTCTTCCCTCTTTATGCTGCAGCTTTGTAGGATTACCAAAACAATCTGAATTCAATTGAGGCACGATTTGTTCAGAAACTTGCTATCAATGACGTAATCACATCAAAACAGTTTTGGAAATTCCACAATAGCAAACCTCCAGTCATGGTCTCTCTGCCAATGCTGGGCCAAGTAGCTGTTTTGCTTTGGCTCTAAAAAATTATCTAAACCCAAAAATCCTGTCACCTCCACTACCACCCACAACCGAGCTCATACTTTTCTCCGGGATGCTGATTTGGTATCCCTGGAAGCGGTGGTTAAAGCAATCAAAGCATCAAAAAATTCCACTTTCAATGTCATTGATTCCATTCCTATGGCCTTCCTTAAGAACCACAGTGACAAACTTAAAACATTCCTTTTTGTGCTCTTCTCAGTGTCTTTGGCCCAAAATGTAATCCCACCCGATTGGAAAATGAGTGTTGTGATACCACTGCCTAAGGGTGGCCAGCCTCTCTCGACTGCCTCCTTCCGACCAATAAGTCTCATCAGCTCTTCAGCTAAACTTATGGAAAAATGGTAGCTGGCTATTTATATAAGTTACTTGAGGGTCAAAAATTCTTCTCTGATCATCAACACGGCTTCCGGAGCAAATTCTCTTGCGAGTCCCAACTCACCAGTTTTGTGCATGACATTGCCACTGCTCTTGGAAAGTCCAGTCAGACTGATGCAATTTTCATTGACCTGGTCAAGGCATTTGACAAAGTCTCAATTCCTATTCTTCTATCGAAGCTATCTAGGCTGTGCATTCCTGAAAATCTTTTCTTGTGGCTCTCAAATTTTATTTCAGATAGGCAGTTTCAGGTTCTTCTTTGCAGTGATCTGTCAGAACTAGTGTTCGTAAATTCCCGGGAATTTATTTTCGAGGGAATATTCCCGGGAATATTCCTTTTTTGGGAATTTTGGGAACAAACGAAAAATCCCGGGAATTTTGGGAATATTCCCGGGAACATTCCCTCATTGGGAATTTTGGGAATATTCCCTGGAATTTTGGGAATATTCCCGGGAATTTTGGGAATATTCCCGGGAATTTTGGGAATATTCCCGGGGAATTTTGGGAATATTCCCGGGAATTTTTGGATCATTCCCAGGAATTTTGGGAATATTCCTGGGAAAATTCAAATTTTGAAAATATCACTGGGAATTTTTGGAATATTCCCATGTAGGTACTTTATGATTTTCCTGTGGGAACTTCAATTTTTTCAAACTCAAGTTGGCCAAGTTTGTGGTTGTTGAACAAGATTATCACATTTTGCCAGTTTCCATATGAGTCATATCACCATCATTGCCAGACCAGATAGGCTACAGGCTGGCGTGAAAATGCAAAATGCACGAAAGCAGCAAAATGTTGATAATTAATATGGTTAAAGTCAGCCGGGCTGTGAATTCTGTAGTATATCATTTTCTGGGGTAATCAATTATGATGCGAAAGGGCGAATCTATGGCGGCGTATTTTCAGAGTAAATTTTGGGGGATTTTTAAACCCGCTTATTCCTGGCCTGTTTGCGAATGGCTTTTTTAAATTCCAATTTTCCTTTCTTTCGAACTAATTTTCTATTCGAAAAATCATAGGTACTTCACATTTAGGTAGCCTGCTCAGCAGAGTTCGTTCAACAGTGAGCAGTTTTGCTCTTTTGAAATTACCGTGTGGGGCTGCTCCCGACTCAGAGGCTTGTTGGTAAAAATTTATAAACATCTGGTCCTTCTTGAGTAGCATGATGGCATGATCAAGAGTTTGCGACTGCAGGCTCATGTCTGGTTTTGGCAGCTTTTACTGACGAAATCTTGTGTTGAATTGCCTGCCGACTGCTCGCGTTGGAACTCGGTCAACAAACACCGAAGTTGGTCCGTGGTATGAGATGTGGTGTCAGATGATTAAACTGCAGGGTCAAAACAAAACTGAGAACAAAAACATATCTTGAAACATATCAGCGAACTCGTGTAAAACAGTAAGCGTATTGACATGCCAATAAAAATGAAATATGCTTTAGTTTAGCTTAATTGAAGGCAAAAATTAAATTGTGCTCGCACATGGCATTCCATTCCGTAGAGTTTTCAGAATGAGTTCCTGTTGGTGTGAACGATTTTTGGATGTCTGCCATTTCTGGCTCGTTTTTGTTATATTTTTTATGGAGCAGATCTCTGTTGACAAAAAAACTGCGTGGGCGGACTGGGTCTAACCTGCACACCAAAAAATACAAAGGGAAGTTGAAGGTACCAACACGCTTTGGGCCAACAAAAAGAATTTGTTCCAATTTTTCATTTTTTTTTTCAAGTGACAAAAGATTATGTTTTAATTTTAAAATGTCAGCTGGCAACCTATATGTAGAATGTAGAAAATAGCGCTGCAAAGATGTGTGGATATTGCATAATGTTCAACAGTCGTAAAGAAGTAGATGGAAGTTGGTTTTTTTGCTCTTGGGGTAATCTAGGATAAGATTTCACCAGATTTATGGCAAAAACATAGCTACACATTCACAGCCTTGGGTTGAACGTAGACAAGCAAAAGGAGCAAAACGGCTCAATGGGGAAAGCAAGCCCACAACAATTAAATATTAGGAGAGCAGCCATCCTCACCCCTTCATCGCAGAAAATACACTTATCAAAGTCCAACCCCTTAGGTACCCCTTTTATGCCCAACGCTGGCTGCTCTGGAGACAAAAAGTCAAAGGACTCGCGATTACCGAGGCAAAATTTTTAATGTGAAATATTCAAATGCAAGAATTTTGCTGTACATTTTGAATGAAAATTCCCGGGAATTTTGGGAATATTCCCGGGAATTTTGGGAATATTCCCAGGAATATTCCCTTGGAAACTTTTCAAAGTCAAAAACAGTCAGAAAAATCAATATGAGACTGGAAATATTCCCGGGAATTTTCATTGAAAATTCCCGGGAATTTTGGGAATATTCCCTCGGGAACTTTCCCAGAGGGGCGGTAATATTCCGGGAATATTCCCGGGAATTTTGGGAATATTCCCTCACTCCGAACACTAGTCAGAACCCCACCCACTCACAAGTGGCATTCCTCAAGGCTCAGTGTGTGGCCCTCTCCTCTTTCTCATTTATATTAATGACTTGGCAGATAATATCATCTCAAATATCAGGCTATTTGCAGATGATATTGTCCTCTACAGAGTTATCAGGTCTCAAGCCGATTGCAAAGCCATTCAGGATGACCTTGATTCCATTGTTAAGTGGTGTGATGAGAATCAAATGAGTATCAATGTCACAAAGACATCTGTTATGTCGTTTGCTTCATCAACATATCCTTCAATCTCAGACTATCTCGTTGGTTCTTCTGTGTTGACACGTCCAGACAATATCAAATAGGTACCTCGGCATTCATTTCAGCCCTACCCTGAACTGGGGCCCTCATATAACTCAGATGGTAAAACGGGCATCAAATCAACTTAAATTTCTTATCCGGCACTATTCCCATGCCTCAAGAAAGGTTAAGGAAATACTCTACTTCTCATTGGTCCGCTCCTTGTTAGAATACTCAACAACGACCTGGGATCCTCATCTTCTTTTTTTTTTTTTTTTTTTTTTTAAAAAAACTGCCCACCTCAAAAACAGTTAGAGCGCACCGGTCAAAGCAAAGAGTCCCAAGATAGGTACCTAGCACAAAATGCAGGCAAACGAAAACTCACTCGACAAGAAGTCCAACTCAATCCGAGGACGATCAAGCAAGTAGGCTCCAGAGGTGCACGAGTGATGCTTGAAGAAACAAAGCACATGATGCTTAAACCAACAGTGGTCGTCGTCATTAAAAATGCACCATGATACTCAGACCAACAGTGGTCGTCGTCATTCAAAAATTCACAAGCACAAATTCAATTGGAATGTCCATTCAGAGGCGATAACACCAGCCAAACATCGTCAGTTCGTGAAATAAATCATTGCATGATTGGAAAAAAAAAAAAAGAGCAATAAGCAATAAGAGCAATTGCTTCAATGCAACATTGATGCAATTGAGTCTGTCCATCGCAGGGCGGTGAGGTTTGTTTCTGGGGACTTCTCCTTTCATTCCAGTGTGTCATTGCTCAGGGAGGAACAAGGCTGGGAATCCCTTGCTATGAGGAGAAGGCTCAGAGGGTTTTCCATCTTTCGGAAGTGCATTAAAGGCGAAGGTGGCTGGGCTGGATGCCGTGGCAACCTGATCAAAAACACAGGGTCTACGAGGGCTAGTGACCTCGTTTCATTTGTCCCACCATCACTGTCAAAAAATGTCGCTAGGTTCTCATTCCTAAACAATTTCCTGTTTCTCTGGAACAGGCTTGGAATTTCCCATGACATGTTGAACAAATCTGACACCAGTTTTTTATCTGCCATAAAGTCCAAGCTTAGTGTATTACCTCATTAGGTTGGTTCCAACCTTGATTAGGTAGCTACTTGTTTATTCCCTGCTTAGTTTCTTTTCTACAAGGATCATTGTCTAACCAAGCCTTTTTCTCGTTCTCTTTATTTTTTCATGCATTGAATAATGAAACATTAAATTTATGGTGAGCTGTCAATTATTGTGCACCGTTTTGGGCCTGTTTTTGTGATCCAATGATCTTCCTGCTGCTGAAATCATCTCCGACCTTGTGGACGATGCTATCGGTGGAATTTTCACATTGCATACCTGATCTGGTTCGTTGCTATTCGTTTGTTTTTTCTTTTTTGACATTGCCATCGACAACACCCACATTGGGTTTCTAAAAATTCACTTCATGCGCCAATGGTTTGCACTTGCATTCCACGTTTCGTTTCTTTTTGTGTAACCTACATCCGTTCACCTCGCTGGCCGAAAAGATGCATGCTGCCTCGGTGAGAGAACATGACGACTTGATTGTTGTCGTGGTAATTGCCGAGGCAAAAAAATGATGCATGCCTGACCGGGGTTTACCACGTCCAATGGCTTTTATTGCAAGTGGCCCCCAACCCAACATAGTAAAAAAAAAACAAACAAAAAAAAAAAAAATTCAGCGAGGTTCATCACACACCAGGGAAGCGAGAAGGAATCGCGACCGTCGACTGCATCAGGTATCGAAGTGAGGGGTAAAGAGTAGGGGAAGTCCGGAAAGGACCGCGAAGAGAGATCTCGGATGTGGACGGACGGGGCCTGGTCATATTCAAGGGCGCAGATCTGGACTGAATATTGGGGGGGACGATGTGGGAATATTTTTGGGGGGTCTGGGGGCGCAGCCCCCAGCAGCACACGGGGTCTGGGGGGTCATGGGTAAGTGCGCCCCAGCGGGGTTCCAAGGGGCAGAGCCCCTGGCAGGGGTCTGGGGACGGAGTCCCCCAGAAGTTGAAGAAATTTTGACATTTCAGATCCATTTTTGGTGAAAAATTGTGGATTTTCCACCAAAATCTTGTCAAAAAGGCACTTTTCTGGAAGGGAAAATCATCCCTGGCTCCGGTCCTTCGCGAAAGCAAGACATCTTTCTTGTTCATGCATGATAGGAGTTTCACACTGCGTGAATGCGTGTGACTTTTAATTCACAAATTATTGTGTACGTTTCCGCGCGATCGGCAATGGCGACTGCAGTCCAAAAACAAAAAATGCAGAAAAAATTAAAAACACGAAAACTGCGTCGATGGAATAAAAAAATAAATGCACAATCAATTGGCTGCAAAAGATTCATATCCCATAATGCACATCCCACTTGCACGGTAAAGGAAAGAAATAAAAAAATAAAAGGCCTTGTTGTTTTTTGGTTTAGGTACGCCCAAACTTCGAGAAATTCGACTGGCACAAAAAGCATAGGGATCATTCTGAAGTGGTTGAAATGGGCAAAGCTGCAGTCTTCAGGGTGTGATTTTCCTTAGACAAGAAAGAAGCAAAGGTTGATAGAAGCGTTGACGGTGGTTACAACGTGTCAGGCTGGTGCGGTATGGGTAGGCTAGTTGTTGACACATACCAAACATATAAAGTTCCGTTTTCGGACGTGCACATCAACACAAGGCTTGCTGAGGATAAATGAAGGGGAGATCGACGCCATCAGGAACGCAAATTTGAATGGGCTCGCCGGCTCGGTCTTCTCCAGGAGCAAATCCAGCCTTCACCAACAAAAACCAACAACGTTTTTTTTGGCAATTTGTCTGCATCGCCAGATTTTGATCCTCCACCTTATTTGGAAACCGATGCGCTGTCCTCTTTTGAGCAATGTCCATTTTATAACGTCTTGACGTGGTGTCTGGTGCACTGATCTGTTGCTCATTTGCGTTTGGGGGGGGGACAATTCTTGACTTTTGAAATATTGGGGGGGGGACGTGTCCCCCCGCCCCCCCAGGATCTGCGCCAATGGTCATATTGCAATCACTTCAGACACCGAAAAAGGCACACACACATACACAATCGGGCTTGATCCAACCTTGAGCGATCATGGGACAAACTAAAATGCGGACGCGGACCAATGGAAGATATGGCGGTTCGCAAAACAAGCGAATTGAGCGGAATCGCAGGTTAGGTTAGGTTGGGTTGAGTTTGGTTTGAATGTGTTAGGTTAGGTTAGGTTGGGTTAGATTACATTAGGGCAGCTTGGTGTGGAGGTTTTGAGGTCTAGATTCGCTCTGCAGCCACAGACCGCAAATTCCGCGATTTCCGCGTTTTAGAAGGACCCAGCGGCCAGCGATCATCCAACACTCATCTCCTCATGCATATAGGTACCCATTCACAATCTAAAAAAATTCTCAAAAGTGGAAAAAATAGTCATAAAATAGAACTTCCGAGAAGAAAGGGATGGAGGCATGCACAAAAAAAAAAGAAAGAAAGAAAAAAGAAAAAAAAAAACAAACAAAAAAGAAGCAGAAAAGAGAAGGGGGATCTGATATTTTGAAAGAAATGTCACAATTTAAATTTAGCCAGAACAACTGAATCAAGAGAACACTGTCAGGTATCCGGAATGAAAGAATAGGAGGTAGGTATCCACTTCAAGATGCTCTGCTCTTGGATGGTAGGTAGATAAAGCATAATTTTGAAGCACGATACCTAAGGGATGAGAGCATTTTAGAGGATTACGTGGGGGTGGGTAAGGCCAAGGTACCCTATCCTTTCCAGTGCACTACAGTGAGGGAAAAGTTCGCCTTGCGTCAGTCGCGCGGCGAGAGCTCCGTCCGGCAACTGCCGGTTAACAAGCGCAGGAAGTAACGGAAGCACCAGCGGCGTTCGCCAGCAGATACGCACACTCCCTCTTCCCAGCTGTGTGAAGAATGGTCGAAGCTCTTGGTTGAAGAATTGTCAAAGGGTTGAGTTTTCTCCACCATATTTTGTCCTTGGTGTTTTCGGACAGCGATTTTCAAATTACCAAGGAAGCCAGTAGGGAGAGCGCGAGACTTGTGATCCGAAGGGTGTAAGTGGTCGTGGTTCGAATCCCAGTGAGAAAAGAATTTTTAAGTTGCAATTGCCAGAGGTACTGAAATTCTCCGAGAGATGGTAGCTCTCCCATGGTATCACGTAAAATTACATGAGGGAGATAGGAAACCGTCTGTCTCTTTCTTTGGTAGGTATAGGTACAGTGTCTGGGTGAGATTGCAAAAGTTTCTTCGCAGCCCAATCGGATCTCTTGCAAATTTCTTGTTGTTGCGTGCAGTAGGCCAAGAAGGCGTTGGATAGATTTTTTACTAGGGGGCTTGCGTTTAACGTGAACATGTTTTGCCCCATTATTTTTTTTTATTATTCAGTCATTTTTCATTCATTTGTTTGAAATTATATCAACATTGAACAGTGAATGACAAAGTGGTTCAACAACGAACCTCGCAACAATTCAATCAGTCCTCTATATCAACATCCAGTAGAAAGTCCAAATCAACCGCCGTCCAAATCAACCGCCAGAAGTGAATTCGAATTGAACATTAAGATCCAAGAACAAAGATTGTCAACAATCCAAAGATGAGCACAGAGGCCCAAAGGAAATGAAACATTTCAATCAATTTGTATCCAGTCAGAAGACCAGACCTAGGTACATAAAAAGTTCAGAGAGGCAATGATTGGATCATTGCAAGGTTGGATACCTATTGGTATTGGCCAGTATTGGGCAAGAAAAAGAAAGAAACAAACATTGGGAAGAGATGGAAAGGAAGAGTGTTCAGTCAATGTAGGCTCCTCTGTGAAGCAGTCGGAGGACTTGTGCCACCGTATTCTTTATATTCTGGTCGTTTTGGGTTTTGCGAAAAGAAGCCACAAACCTTTCTTGAGTCTTGAGATAATACCTAGGTACCCTAGTGTTTTGCCAATTGCCAGCATAAAACTCAAGGGAAACTGGTCCTGCCGACACAACATGTGACTGGGGTATAATGGAGAATTACCTATTTTTGAGAAAAAAAATTGCAAGAAACACCAATGGCTAGCCTATTTGGTTGTTGTAAGGTACTTTCCGTTTATAGTGGCTACTTGGTGGGTTCATGACTTATGCAATTCACCTAATGTTTATTTTCACACAATACTGAAAAGAAAATAAAAGTCAAAAGCACAGGTCATACCCAGACATTCCCAAAGGCACGGGTCTTAGGGGGGGGAAAGACATTATACGAAGGGGGGGGTC
>JASGXE010009385.1:0-15506 GCA_030068105.1 Sinentomon sp. SZTP_YWyxl
ACAACAGGCTCGGATGAATAGACAACACAACAACAAGAAATCAATTTGGACACAAATATATCAATTTCGGTACCTCAATTATTTTTAGTGCATGAAAACATGGAAAAACATGGGGAAAAAAGGAAAAGGCACAATTAGCATTTATCTCCAAGGAAGCGAAATGGGGGCATGATCAAAGAAACCTATATACCTACCTAGGCCTACCTACTACCTTTTACCTACCTACTAGGGCGATAAACTGAGTTTTGGCTTTATGACAGATAAAAAACTGGCCTCTGATAGGTTTAGCATGTCATGAGAAATGCCAAGTTTGTTCCAGAGAAACACGTAGTTGTTTAGGAAGGAAAACCTAGAGACACTTTTGGAAAGGGAAGGTGGGATAAATGAAACGAGGTCACTGGCCCTCGTCGACCCTGTGTTTTTGACCAGGGTGCAACAGCATCCTGCCCATCCTCCCTCACCACGGACCAGGGTTGAGCATAGGGGGGGGGGGTAGGGGGGGGGTTACCCCCCCTGGCCTTCGGCCGAGGTTACCCCCCCCCCCAGCCTTTTTCCGACGGTACCCTTGGCCGAAGGCCAAGGGTACCGTCGGAAAAAGGTGGGAAAAGAGTCCTGGTGTATGTGCAGGGCACACACCAGGACTTCAATAGGAGCAACATTGTTTCTTTGTACTTTCTGTTTTGATTCCCCTGCCGGAAAAAGGCTAGGGGGGGTAACCTCTGCCTTTGGCCGAGGTTACCCCCCCCTACCCCCACCCTAGAATGTTGCTGTCAAAGTCCTTCCTGGTGTGTGCCCTGAACACACCAGGAAGGACTTCAATAGCAACATTCTGTTTCTTTTGTACCTACTTCCTTTTTGATTCCCCTGCCGAAAAAAGGCCAGGGGGGGGTAACCTCGGCCTTTGGCTCAGGTTACCCCCTATCCTTTTTCCAAGGGTACCTTTGGCCAAAGTCCTCGTGTGTCCTGCACACACCAGGAAGGACTTCAATAGCAACATTCTGTTTCTTTTGTAATTCGTGTTTTGATTCCCCTGCTGGAAAAAGGCTAGGGGGGGTAACCTCGACCTTCGGCCGATGTTACCCCCTAGCCTTTTTCCGAGGGGACCCTTGGCCGAAGTCCTGGTGTGTGCCCTGCACACCCCAGGACTTCAATAGCTACATTCTGTTTCTTTTGTACTTTCTGTTTTGATTTACAGAAAATGGTAAAATGAAAAAAAAACTCATCCAGAAAGTCGTGTCTGACAGTTATTTCCTTGCTCCATCTATTGCGACTGCAAACCCTCCAGGATAAGGAAAAAAGGACCTGAAATGTCGTAAAATGGCATCTGAGGACCCCTAATTTTTCAAAAAAGCTTCAGCTTTTGGGGGACGCTGTCCCCCAAACCCCCTGCCGGGGGCGCTGCCCCCTGGACCCCCGCTGGGGGGCACAGCCCCCAGACCCCCCATGCTGGGGGGCTGCCGCCCCCCAGACCCCCTGCATTTTCGGTGCCCCCCCCCCCCCCCCCCCCGTCGTAGACCCCTTTACCCCCCCTCTAAGGTACCCTACCTTGCCCATCCCTGCCACGGACACATTTTCGAAAAATTGAAACACCCCTGAGCTTTCTCCTCTTAGCAAGGGATTCCCAGCCCAGCTCTTCCCTGAGCAATGTCACACTGGAGTAAAAGGAGAAGTCCCCAGAAACAAACCTCACTGCCCTGCGCTGGACAGCTTCAAGTGCATCAATGTGGCACTGAAGATGAGGATCCCAGGTCGTTGTTGAATATTCTAAGATGGAGCGAACCAATGAGAAGTAGAGTATTTCCTTTACCTTTCTGGAGGCGTGGGAATAGTGTCGGATAAGAAATTTCAGTTGATTTGATGCCCGTTTTACCATCTGACTTATATGAGGTCCCCAGTTCAGGGCAGGATTGAAATGAATGCCAAGGTATTTGATATTGTCTGGGCGAAACAACACAGAGGAACCAACGAAATAATCTGAGATGGAGGGATGTGTAGATGAAGCAAATGACATAACAGATGTCTTTGCGACATTATACTCATTTGATTCTCATCACACCATTTGACTATGGAATCTAGGTCATCCTGAAGGGCTTTGGAATCATCTGGAGACCTGATAACTCTGTAGAGGACTATATCATCTGCAAACAACCTGATGTTGGAGATGATATTATCTGCAATGTCATTAATATAAATGAGAAAGAGGAGAGGGCCACACACTGAGCCTTGAGGAATGCCACTAGTGAGTGGGTGGGCCTCTGACAGATCGTTGCAAACGAGAACCTGGAACTGCCTGTCAGAGATAAAATTTGAGAGCCACAGGAAAAGATTTTCAGGAATTCTCAGCCTAGATAGCTTAGAGAGAAGAATAGGTATTGAGACTTTGTCAAATGCCTTAACCAGGTCAATGAAAATTGCATCAGACTGACTGGACTTTCCGAGAGCAGTGGCGATGTCATGCACAAAACTGGTCAGTTGGGATTCGCAAGAGAACTTGCTGCGGAAACCGTGCTGATGCTGAGAGAAGAATTTTTGACCCTCGAGCAACCGATATAAATAGCCGGCTACCATCTTTTCCATAAGTTTAGCTGAAGAGCTGATAAGACTTATTGGTCGGAAGGAGGTAGTGGAAAGAGGCTGGCCACCTTTAGCTAGTGGTATCACGATACTCATTTTCCAATCATTTGGGATTACATTTTGGGCCAAGGATACTGAGAAGAGCACAAAAAGGAAAGTTTTTAGTTTGTCGCAGTGGTTTTTAAGGAATGCCATAGGTATGGAATCAATGACATTGAAAGTGGAGTTCTTTGATGTTTTGATCGCTTTAACCACCGCTTCCAGGGAAATCAAATCAGCATCACGGAGAAAAGCTTGAACTCGGTTGTGGGTGACAGTGGATGCAGCAGGAAATCTTTGGGTTGAGATAGCTCTTCAGAGCCAAAGCAAAACAGCTACTCGACCCAGCATTGGCACCAGGGGAACATTGACTGGAAGTTTTGCTATTGTGGAACTTCCAAAACTGCTTTGATGTGATGACATCATTGATTGCAAGTTTCTGAACAAAGCGTGCCTCAATGAAATTCAGATTGTTTTGGTAATCCTTTAAAGCAGCAGCATAAAGAGGGAACAGATTCTGGTTTGAGGAGCAGGAAGAAAAAAGGTTTAACATTTTGAAGTATTTTTGGCGAAGACTGGCATTAAACCAAGGTGGGAAGGACAGATTTCTAATTTTAATTGGATCCCGCCTTAGGAATAAAGTGATCAATGGTCAAAGTGCAAACTGTCTTGAATTCAGTCCAGAGCTGGTCAACTATGGGGTCAAGATTACAGAAGTCAAGAGAGCAAAGTCAAGTAATCTATCGACAGCATCCCTGTCATATTTGTCAAAAAGATATGTTCGGCCAAGGTCACTTTGGTGGGAAGGGAGAGGGGGAGGTGCACAACAAAAAACAATCAACCTGGAAACAGGCACTTATCATAAAGTGGTCACTCATGCCAAAAAGGATTTAATTGACATTGCTGTTGACTGTGGACAGTGAAAAATAAGATCAATAGCTGTTCCAACATTCGGCTCAAGCATGTCAGTGGGTCGAGTTACAATGTTCACAGCCTGACACAGAGAAAACCTGTCACATAGGCGTTGCAATCCTTCTGGATAAACAGTCTGCTGGACAAGGGAGGACATTGAGGTTGAAGTCACCCATGATGAAAATTGGCGAGCTACAACCAAGTGGATGTGACTGCAGGCATGGAGTGATTGCTGCCAGGAACTCTAAATAAATTGCAGTGAAGCAGTTTACGGACTCGCTGGGAGGTCTATACAGCAGCAAAAGATAGGCGGGAGGGTAAGAAAATCCAAGAGAAACTACAATAAATTCAAATGCTTCGCTGCTGTAAACAAGCTTGGGCTGCAGGGAATGTTTCACTCCCAGGAGTACCCCTCCACCAGTTCTCAAGCGATCTCTACGAAAAACTATATATTTTTGGGGAAGAATGTCATTTTCCGTGCACGAATCATCGAGCCAAGTCTCTGTGACAGCCACACAATCAGCATCGATAGAATCGAGAATGGGCCGCAATGCATAACGCTTAGGAAGGAGGCTACGAGAATTAAAAAGCAACAATGAAAGGGTGAATTTTATACTGAGCCTATCAGAAGGAGAAATTCTATTCCGAATAATGTTCACTCTATGAGAAGGAGACTTAGGCCCCATCTGGTTAACTTCAACAGGTGGTTCATCAGGAAATGGGCCAGAGGTTCTCGCGCCGAAGCGGTAAGTAGATCCCTCCGGCCCATTTCCATCAGCACCACTGCTGCATATGATGGTGTCAATGTCAACATTCGGGTCATTGGGTTGGACTAAAGGCGGCAGAATCGTCAATGACCTAAAAAAGAATTGATGGAGCGAGTAAGCTGGCCAGCTACATTCTGAGCTCCAGTTTTAGAATAGTGGAAGCCATCCTCGGAGATAGCAGATGATTGGATGTGACGAAGATCCAGAAAGTTGACATTGACAAGATTCTGGCTAAAGGAGGCCAATGCATCGTTTAGCTTGGAAATTTTTTGGTTTATGAACGGATCAAGCGGCCTAGGGGGGATTGAGCAAAATTTCATGCTGAAGTTCATTCCTGGAGAAGCTAGACAGGTAGCTGTATTGAAGTCACCTATCAACCTCGTGACTGACAACAGAACATGGGGTACGGATGCATGAATAATATCAATTTCCCCGATGACTAAGTTGACCAAGAGGCGGTTACAGTCACCCATACTTTTTAGGCATTGTTGAAAAATTGGATATACCCCATGAATATCTAGACCCTTCCTCCACCTGGTAAATCTTGCACATCCACCTGCCTTGCCAAGAAAAGGGTATAGGTATTTTAAATTTGAGCTGCCAATTGACAAGACAACGTCCTTTGGCCTATCACCTTTCCTGACAGAAGAGGTGGCAGGGGCAGGCTCAGCCTGCATGCATGGGCCAGGAGGAGAAAAAGAGTTGTTTTTTCGGATATTAAGGGCAGGACCAGATCTCACAGGTGTGCTTCCAGCTGAACTCTCTGCAGGCAAACCAACAGCAAGTGAGGAAGGAGGTGATTTTGATTTGCTCAGCTCCAACACCTGCGCTTTTAGAATGGAGACATCAGCTCAAGTGGGCATGGAGGTGGTGGTGGTTGTGGTGACCCTGGTCTGCGCAACTCCAGCATCTCTGCCTTTAGGTTGCAGATTTCGGCCCTGAGACAAGCCACTTCAGCTGTGAGGATGCAAAATCTGCAAGTATATGGCAGGGCACCCGCATCCTGAAAGGACACAGACGATCCAAAAGGTATCCATTGTGAACACTGATCACACCCAATCATCAGAATCGGAAGAAAGGTTGGCTTTTGATTTTTGGAATTGCCGGCAGCAGCATTTCTCGATTTTGGTTTGGAAGTTGGGATACGGGTGGGAGTTGGCCCAGGATTCTGCTCAACATCTCCACAACAAATCAACAGAAGCTGGAAAAGACAACAGCCCAAGGCGAGGGACAAGGCACTTCGACCAAAAATCCAATTCTGTCTACCAAGAGAGATTGACCCATGATCCTTCAGGGCGATATGGGAAAAATCATGGGAAGGAACCAGAGAAAATTTTCCGAAATTGGATTTTTTATGATGTATGGGTGGCTTGGCGCCAAGCCCCAACGAAAAATAACTGGATGCGGGTTTGAGGTGAAAGCAAAAAACAAAAACAACAGAAGCCAGAATGAAAAAACAAGATTTGCCACTGCGGCCATTTCCGACCCCCTTGCAACAAAACAGCCGTCCGTCCTGCAGGTTAAGGTCACGCATGCAACACCCGAGACGCACCATCTCCCAATTGTCACGGGTCCTCTCCGTCCTAACCACCTGAAAGGTTTACTTTGTCGGGAAGCGAAAAGGACCAACAACCGGAATCCGATGCGCTCAAGAGTCACAGTCTCACAATCTCAACACACTCTCGGCTGTATCAGCACTCTCGACTGGCTCCACAGGACAGACCACTGCTTCACCGCAAAAACGTCGGAAACAACGCAAAAAAAGAAACGAAACACTGGTATTTGGACTCATCCATCAACCCACTCTGGTGCGATTTTGAATCCATAATTCACCACGGCATCAGTCAGTTTGTGCCTACTCGCCTCATTAGGCCCAGAACCAATTCCTTCTCCTTCAATTACCCCCCGCATATTCGCCATCTTTCTCGTCAGTGCAGAAAATACTACAAATTTCGCCACTACTCTGAGCTTTACTCAAGAATCTATGATTCTCTCTGTTCCGACCTCGCTGCTGCTAAACTTCACCATGAAAATCACCTCCTTTCTAGTCTCTCTCTCAGGTCCGGCTCATGCAACTCCAACTCCCGTGGAACCTTGCAAAATGCCTGGAAACAGGTGAATAATAGGTTCCGTGGTTCAGTTTGTATCCCGCCTTTAAACCTTCAAGATGGCCTAGCAAGTTCACCATCCGAAAAGGTTGAGGCATTTGCCCATCAGTTTTCTTCCACATATTCTGCTGCCACTTTTGATACTTCTGCCTTTCCAGCTCCTTCCATTTCTCCGAAACCATATCCTGCTTTCTCAATAACCATTTCTTCTATATCATCTGCTATTCGGAAATCTAAATCGTCATCTTCTGGTCCTGATGGAATTCCAGGATCTCTTTTGAAATCTTTCCCTCTTGAATTTTCTGCTTATCTCTATCTTATATTCAACAAGTCCTTCTCTTGTGTTGAGCTACCTCAGGCATGGAAATCTGGCAGAATTATGCCCCTGTTCAAAAAAGGCGATCCTTCACTACCAGCTAATTACCGTCCTATCAGTCTCACCTCTTGTGTATGCAAGCTTATGGAAAAGCTAGTCTCGGACTACATCAGGGAATTTCTTCATGCCACTAATTCTATCTCCCCTTGTCAGTTTGGCTTTCGTCCTGGCTGGTCTTGTGAACTTGCTCTTGCCAAGTTTACTCACATCGTTGCATCCTCCATTGACAAAGGAACTGATATTGATGCACTTTTCCTGGACTTCAAAACTGCCTTCGATGTTGTTCCACACAGGGCTCTAATGTTCAAATTGCAGTCTTTGGGCTTCTCTGCTTCCATCATCTCTTGGATTGATTCTTTTCTGAGCAACCGAACACAGTCGGTTTCTCTTGGTGGTGCAAATTCATCTTCTTTTCCAGTAACATCAGGTGTACCTCAAGGTAGTGTGTTAGGCCCTCTTCTCTTTCTTATTTTCATCAACGACCTTCCTGATGTCATATCTTCTTCGAATATAATGCTATTTGCTGATGACTGTGTTCTCTACAAGTCCATTCAATCTCACTCTGATGCAAACTTGCTGCAGGATGATCTTGCTTCCCTTGACTCTTGGAGCCTGCAGTGGGGCCTTGCCCTGAATGCATAAAGTGTGTCCACATCCGATTCTCGACAAAGCTTCACCCCCTTCAATCCTCTTATATCCTTCCTTCTTCGGCCGCTGTCTTGACCACCTCATCATCCTGCAAATATCTTGGTGTGACACTTACATCCGACCTGTCCTGGAAATTGCATATAAACACTATTGCACGTAATGCCAATTTTGCTCTTCTCAAAATCAGACGCCTATTCAAATCTTGTTCTCCTGCAACCAAGGAAATTCTCTACATTTCACTTATCCGTCCCCTCCTGGAATATGCCTGCATAATCTGGGATCCTTTCCACATCTCTCTCATTCATGAACTTGAAAAGGTCCAACGCAGAGCAGCTCGCTTTGTAAAGAACGATTTCTCTCCCTACTCGAGCGTCTCTTCAATGCTTTCCTCTCTGAATTGGCCACCACTCTCTGACAGGCGTTCTCAGTTCAGGCTTTTTGCTCTCAGTGAAATTTTCACACTTCACGGTGGCTGGTCATGTCTTTCTGATACTCTGGCTGCTCCTGCTTATATTGGTCGACATGACCATGCTTTCAAGATTAGCCTTTATCAACCTTCCAAGAACATACTTAAGTATTCATTCATTCCAAGAACTATATTGTAGACTGGAATTGTTTACCCCAGAACTCTGTTGAATCACTAATTCTGTCTCAAAATACGCCTGCTTGTTCTTAGACCTAATCTTGTGGGCCCTATTCGGATCTGGTGCAATGCATGGGGTTGATAAAGATTGTGGTCTGGGAATGGGTCAGGGACCCATGCCCAGACCTAAGCCGGGAACCTGCCCGGAGACGGCGGCCCATGTTGGCGGCCCCCCACTGCGTGGTCAGTGCAAAACCTTTTTCACGCAGCTGGGAAGAGGGAGTGTGCGTACTGCTGGCGAACGCCGCTGGTGCTTCCGTGACTCCCTGCGCTTGTTTACCGGCAGTTGCCGGACAGCGCTCTCGCCGCGCGACTGACGCAAGGCGAACCTTTCCCTCATTGTAGTGCACTGGATAGGGTAGGTACCCACGTAATCCTCTAAAATGCTCTCATCCCTTATCGTGCTTCAAAATTTGGCTTTATCTTCCATCCAAGATCACATTGATGTAGGTACCTACTTACCTATTCTTTCATTCCGGGTACCTACCTGCCAGTGATCACTTGAATCAATTGTCCTGGCAAAGTCTAAATTGCGATATTTCTTCCAAATCTCAGATCCCCTTTTTTCTGCTTCTTTTTTCCCTTTCCTTCTGTTTTTTCTCTCTCTTTTCTTTTTTTTTTCTCTCTTTTTCTTTCCTTCTTTTTTTTTTTTTTTGTTTTTTGTTTTGTTTTTGTTTGTTTTTTTTTTTTCTTTCTTTCTTTTTTTTTACACACCAATATCCCTCTCTTCTCGTACGTTCTATTTTCTTTTTTTTCACTTTTGTGTATTTTTTGAGATTGTGAATGGGTACCTATGCATGAGGAGATGAGTGTTAGATGGTTGCTCAAGGTTGGTTCTTGCCGGGTTGTATGTGTGTGTGTCTGCTTGTGTGTCTGAAATGATTGCTATATGACTAGGCCCCGTCCACATTCCGATGATCTCTTCGCGGTCCTTTCCCCTCCTTTTCCCTTTACCCCTCCTTTCGATAATGCAGCCGACGGTCGCGTTTCCTTCTTTCTTTTTTCCCATTTCAGAATATTGACGAATGTGAAGGTGAACACTTGGACGAACAACTGTGGTGAGGGATGTCTGACGAGCTCGGGAGATGAGATGACACTGAGTGGATGACGAAGGAGCTGATGGAATGACGATGCCTAGCCCGGGAGATAATTGATCTGACGCTGAGCAAATGATGAAGGATTTAGCCAAAATTCAAAGCTAAGTATTTCTGTTTCGCTTTCATTAATTTTTTTTTTCGTCTTCAGGTAGGTAGGCAGGCCTAACTTAAACTTATCTTAGATTCCAGGGCAAGAGGAGCTTTGAACATGTTTGTGAAGGAGCAGTCTCGTTTGCATTTTTTGATGTTTTGCTGTGTGGTTCAAGTTTGAGTTGGGCTAGATAGTGGTTAGGTATTTCTTTCATGTAGGTATGTAATTTTGTGTTGCGCTGGGGTTTTGTGAGTGAGTGAAAGGTGTTTTTTTTTCAATTGTTTTGTCTTTTTAGTCGAGAGTAAATTTTAGGTTGTGGGTTTTTGCCGAAAAGAAGGCATCATACCTTACATCTTGTCTTGTCTTGTCTTGTCCCATCCCTTTCCTCTCCCTTCCCTGGTATATGATGAACCTCTGCTGTTCACAATTGATGATTGCCTTTATGGCATGAAAACCTGAAGAACGACTGAAAAATGGCTCAATTGGCGGCCATGTTGAATTTCGAATTTGAGCGCAGGCAAAATTTTCCGATCCGATCGCGTCGGCGGCTGGCGAGAGAATGATATTTTTTTCATTCAAAATATTTCATTTTTTTGTGGACAGAGATTACAAACATAGGTAAGGTTCATGCAGGTAAGTAGGTAAGAGGTAACAATCCACGCCTTCACCTCTCGACCTTCCGAAAATTTGATGTTTTTCAAGCGACCCCATATAAACTGTTTGAGAAAGAAATTGTCGTGAACTCCAATCAATCTGTTGCGATGCATTTTTTTGCGAAATTCGGTGCAGAATCCTGCAAACAGCAAATATTCCTGTCTTGCGATTTTTCTTGCGGATTTCAAAAAAATCTTGCGATTTCTTGCGGTTTTTGGGCAAAAAATCTTGCGCAAAATGAAAAAACTGTCTGGCAACACTGGTCGGCTGTTGAGGCCTGATGACGCGACCCGAAAGCGGACTTCGTTTTGTTTGTTGAGTTTGTTTAATGGGTTTAAATCATTGTGCAGTTTTGTTCTCGAGGAGTTTATTCCACGAAACAGGGTATTTAGAGAAAATGGCTTTTCGTTTCCTGTATGGTTTACACCAAACCTCAGATTAAAATATCTTCATCTTCAAAAAACATTTCAAAACTGTCTGGTTGATTCAAGCCTCCTCCCTCAATATGCCTCTGCTTTGAAGAACTACCAGCGTGATCTCACTTCTGCTGAAAGAAAATTCGTAAGAGGTTTGGCTGTGAATGATGTGATTACAACCAAGCAGTTTTGGAGGTTTCACCGTGCCAAGACTGCATCTGCTGTGCTGGCCCCTGATGGTGCGGACTTAAACATCTCTGCTAGTTTTGCTGAAAAGGTTTGTGAGCACATGAGCGTTGCTGCCGATCCTCTTGCGATCTCAGCGTGCCATCAAAATCCTGAAAGGTTTTTGAGGGATGCTGATGTAATTTCTGAAAAGTCATTGCTTGGTGCTTTAAAATCATGCAAGGGCTCCACTTTTGACATCATTGATTCCATCCCTCTTGTACTGCTGAAGAACCACAATGCCATCTTCATGAAATATTTGCTGGTTTTATTTTCTGTGTCACTTTCATCCAATATCATCCCTTCTGATTGGAAACACAGCATTGTTAAGCCTCTTCCAAAAGGTGGCTTAACTCTTTCAGTTCACAGTTTTAGACCAATTAGTTTAATAAGTTCTTCGGCAAAGGTAATGGAGAAAATAGTTGCTGGTTATCTGTATCGTCTTCTCGAGGGTCGAAATTACTTTTTTCATGGCCAGCATGGGTTTCGGTCAAAACATTCCTGCGAAACCCATCTTACGGGTTTCATTCATGAAATTTCCATTGCTCTGGGAATGTCCATGCAAGTCGATGCAATTTTTATAGACCTTGTTAAAGCTTTTGACAGGGTATCTATTCCCATTCTTTGTAAGAAACTTGCATGTTTGAATATCCCTGAAAATCTTTTTTTGTGGATTTCCAACTTTATCACTGACAGGCATTTCCAGGTGCTTGTCAATGATAATTTGTCGAGCCCTTTTTCTGTTACCAGTGGTATTCCTCAGGGCTCTGTGTGCGGACCTCTGCTATTTCTCATTTACATCAATGATTTGACATGCTCAATCACATCCAGAGTCAGACTCTTTGCGGATGACATATGTGTGTGCGTGTTTTCTATGTTAAAACCCTGGTCCAGTGCGTGTTTTCCATGTTAACACCCTGTCCAGTGTGTCTTTTCCATGTTGACACCCTGTCCAGTGTGTCTTTGTTATGTTAACACCCTGTCCAGTGTGTCTTTGTTATGTTAACACCCTGTCCAGTGCATGTTTTCTATGTTAACACCCTGTCCAGTGCGTGTTTTCTATGTTGACACCCTGTCCAGTGTGTGTTTTCTATGTTAACACCCTGTCCAGTGTGTCTTTGTTATGTTAACACCCTGTCCAGTGCATGTTTTCCATGTTAAAACCCTGTGCAGTGTGTGTTTTCCGTGTTAACACCCTGTCCAGTGTGTCTTATCCATGTTGACGCCCTGTCCAGTGCGTGTTTTCTATGTTAAAACCCTGTTCAGTGCATGTTTTCTGTTAACACCCTGTCCAGTGCGTGTTTTCTATGTTGACACCCTGTCCAGTGTGTGTTTTGTATGTTAACACCTTGTCCAGTGTGTCTTTTCCATGTTGACACCCTGTCCAGTGCGTGTTTCCTATGTTACCACCCTGTCCAGTGCATGTTTTTTATGTTAACACCCTGTCCAGTGCGTGTTTTCTATGTTAACACCCTGTCCAGTGCGTGTTTTCTATGTTGACACCCTGTCCAGTGTGTGTTTTCTATGTTAACACCCTGTCCAGTGTGTGTTTTGTATGTTAACACCTTGTCCAGTGTGTCTTTTCGATGTTGACACCCTGTCCAGTGTGTGTTTTCTATGTTAACACCCTGTCCAGTGCATGTTTTATATGTTAACATCCTGTCCAGTGCATGTTTTCTATGTTAACACCCTGTCCAGTACATGTTTTCTATGTTATTAACACCCTGTCCTGTGCGTGTTTTCTATGTAAACACCCTGTCCAGTGTGTCTTTTCCATGTTGACACACTGCCCAGTGCTTGTTTCCCACGTTCACACCCTGTTCAGCACCTGTTTTCCATGTTGCTATGAAATGATTGACGAGAAAACGTGGTGAATTGATGTCCACGGAGGCCAATTGCCTGGCGACCAAATGTCACATGTGCATTTCTTTCTGAGCCCGTGTGCAATCAGAATTGTGTAAGTGTCAAATTTGGAGACCCCTGACTTGTCCAGTGTCCAGTGCCTCGTTCAGTGTTTTAGTCGTTTCCGTCCAGTGTTCAGTGTTTTAGACGCACCCGTCAAGCTGTGCATTCATCCGGACAGTTGCCAGTGAATCGTGATGCAGACCACCGTTTGGAGTTTCAAGGGAGTCAAAAGCAAGATGATTTTGACAGTTTTGATTTCGAGTTCTTCAAATGGTTCCATAAAAATGGCTTGGCGTTTAATGTATGAGGCAGTCAGCAAAAACCTAATGCCAAGGGCACCCTTGGTAGTCAGAAGTGAGGATGGTAGCATGGTTTCTGATCCTGTCCAAGTTGATGGTGCTTTTTGCCATACTTTCCAATCTCCATTTATTTCAGGGCGTTTTTGCACATCCACTGTAGGGCCTGTGGTTGTCGTGGAACAACCAATCCTTTTTCCTTCCTGCCTAGGTATATCTTGTCACGGTTACGGAGGTTTAATTTGACAATTGGCTTGAAACTCGCCTCTTCTAATTGTTATGGCATTTCAGCTTAGATGTGAAAGCCTTGTTCTGATTTCATTTCTACACCGGTGTGTCATCTCATCAATGGGATTTTTGAGACTGGGGTTTTTCCATCAGAACTATAAGCTGCATAGATGTGCCCACACCGAAGGTAAAGGCTGCACTCAGCACTACTGATTATAGGTAGGCCCCTTTGCGATTCTTCCCTTGGTGAGCAAACTTGTTGGAACAGGCAATATTCAGTAGATTGTATTCATTTTTCACAGATTTTAATCTTCTCTCTTCTTCACTGGTTGGCTCTCGCCCTGGCAGAACAACATTAGATGCCCTAAGGACATAACCAATTTTTTTAAATCAAGTTTGATGTTCATCAGAAGTACCTAACCTACTTTGGACTGTTTGTTGGTTTGTCCAAAACTCTCGATTGTACCTATTGATCATTCGGCTATCGTTTAGTTGGTGATCTGGCGGGCAATGATGATGAAGCCCGCCGCACACAAAAAGCATTTGTGATTATAGGCACTCTTCAGTCATTCCGCAGAACCCCTCCCACTGCAATTCGACCAACTGTTTGTTCACTTGGCCACTCGATTGTGTTTCCTTTGTCCTCGGAAAATTATTCATCTGTTTGCAAAACTTCGCTGGATCCTCCCATGGAATTCCGTTTTTTTTTTTGAAAATCTCGGGAACAGACTTTGCGAATGAGGTTGCACCAATCGAGCAATCGACAAATGTCGCATTGCTGCGTGTCCTGTTTGTCCACATGGTTGATTTTAGGTATATTGCCCAATCACCAGTGATAGAGAATTTGCAGAATCTGTCCCATTGACAAGTGACTGTTAGGTACTTCGTCCAAGGAGATCAGCAAAAGCGAAAAAGGATTTTCCTTTCCAACAGACTGAAATGTCTAGCAGCCACTCCTGATGCAACATACCAAAGTCTTGGACTCCTCATGCTGTGCATTCTGCATGTAGTCTCTCAATCGAGCTTGACATCCTTCGCATGTTCCACCAGTTGCAACAGCAGGCATTGCAACATGCTGTCTAAAGAATTCATCAAGGTTATCGCACCCTGAAAAATTTTCGTTCGTTTTTAAAACCGTCATCGTTTTAAAAACCATGACATTTATTTTGGCAGAAATTTTCGTCGGCGTCAATGCAGCAAAGCTGGTTGCCTCAATGAACACTTTTAGCAACTTTCATTACGGAACGTCTGAATGGTAAATCACAAATGCCATTGGTGTGCTGCGGGCTTATTCATCATTGACCGCCAGATCACCAACTACACGATAGCTGATCATTCCATTCTTTTGATGAAGCTTTACCTATTGTTAGGGGTCTGCAACACAATCTCTTCTGCTCATATCTGTCTGCCAGGACCCAAAGAGTTTGAGTGGATAGTAGCCTTCCCAGTCCACCCCAGTCACCAGTGGTGTTCCTCGGGGGAGTAGGGTCAGTTGCACCAAAACGGTACCGTTGGACGTTTTTTGCAATAACTTTGTCATCTATCATCCGATTTTGATGAAATTTGGGTCAAAATAAAGGTTTTTTTGATGCCTCTCTGATTATGAAGTTCAATTTCTTGCAATGTTAATGTGATATGGAACAAATCCCATTTGAAGGGTCAAATTGTCCCACCCGCAACAATGGCAAACAGATTTCAGTTTGTTAGAAACATGCATTTTTCTGGAACCGTAAAAGCTATTATCATCTCAGATGGCTCATTATTTTCATGTGTCCTCCTTTTTTAATTTCAGATGGGTTGTGACATCCTTGCCTGTTGAAGCCACTTTTCATTCCAATCTTTGCATGGTCAGAGAATGCGAAGAGATTTTGTCCCAACCCGCAACGGCCTCGCCAAGTTGTGATTGTTGTCAGAATGTTTCCATACATTCTTTAAACATCACCTTTGGGACATCATCAAAGAAAATAATGACAAAAGCCAAAGCCCAACTAACATTTTTGTCAATCCTGGGATAGAAATGGCCTAAAAACTTGATTTGTCCCATTTATATGTCCCACCCGCAACATGGCTTTTTGAACCAACAGAATGAATACAAAGCAAACAATCAGGCCTTATGTTTTTCCAAATTGTTCACTTAACTATTCATGCTAATTAATTAGTTTTAAAAGCTCATCCCAGTTGCTTGTGGTCACTTTTATAGCTATTTTGTCACTCCCAGAACATGTCCCACCCGCAACATGTCCCACCCGCAACAGTTTTTGTGTTGCGGGTGGGACATTTATGTTGTTTCGGGTGGGACAGAACCTGCACTAAATCATTTATTTATCTTTTTGTCTAGCTTGTAGTTTGCTAAAATGTCAAGTTCTACTGAAAGAAGTCAAAAGTTCCGTGCAAGGTTAAATGATCAGCCAGGTAAAAAGGTAGCTGCATTGGCCGCGGAAAGAATCCGAGACCAAAACGCAGACAACAAAGGAGAGAGAAAATGCAGAAAAGCTCGGCGTTTAAAGCAAAGGAAAGAAGGAAGGAA
>JASGXE010009386.1:0-16106 GCA_030068105.1 Sinentomon sp. SZTP_YWyxl
CAAACACATATGCATATTGCCTGCACACTTGAACTATGGATGCATAGATATATTCGTATATCACAGTGGACCTGCAGTACTTCAACTCCAACAAACGACAACATTTATGAGCCACTAAAAACGCCACAATTTTTGTGGCAAGCATACCACGGATTACAATATATCCAAATTTCACCTCAGTTTCTCATGATAATGTCAAAAGACAATCTGAAAGTAATCGCCCACTGAAACGGGCTGAAGGATTAAACACTGGAGGCAATAAATGAAGGACTAGTTTCCGGAAACCAGACAACATCGATAGATACTTGTACAGAAATGTAGAAAAAGAAACAGTCCCAAAACCTCAACCAACTTATTTTTTTTAAATCAGAACGCCTTCCGCAAAAATGCTTTCGTGAGGGCAGGCCGCGATCGAAATAATTCGTGGGTCTGGACACCATAAATCAGAGCTTATTTTTCCCTCGGTTGTGGCCAAATGCCAGGCAGCGATTCACGAAAAAAATACAGGGTGACGATAGTTTGGTAAACGTGTGCATGGCCGAAACTATCTTACGACATCTATTTTTAGCTTTATTCTATAATGAGCAAAATGGCATAGAGAACGTTTGCCCTTGATCCAGTCTCAAATGAATGACATCGCCTCTCCTGCCCATGCATGGGGAAAGAAAAGCGTTTGTTTGGTTCAGATTTCAAAGCTGGACGAAACCACGGATGGGATGGGCATAAAATGTGAAAACTTTTGCCATATTCTATATTCGAGTGGCATCCGTTTCCAGTGAAAGGAAATTGCTCTTTCCGGCCAGTATGCATTGGATCAAGAAGGCGTCCGTTCAAAACAGTGCTTCCCTTTTTAATTCAAGTCCAACGACATTCCATTCGTTCAGAAAACGGAAAGGTTGTGTGTGTATGCTGAACATAATGGGACTCTCTGTATATTAGTCAGGCATTAAAGCAGTCCGGTTGACCAATATATTGTCCTCGTGCTCTGGTCTCAAGAGTTCCCGAAAGATGACCGAAAGAGGAAAGACGGTGGCACCATACTACAACTGCAACTGGAAGCGAGAGAGCTTCGTCTGAGCTTCGACGATATAATAACCATTTGGAACTGTTCCCGGAATGCCGATTTTTTAATTTAATCAGTTAACCCTTTCTATGAGTACGAGTATAAGTATATCTAATATGATGATATCGGGTCGAGTCGACTCGAATTCGAAGGGCCAGCACTTTCGCCAGAGCGAATGTAATTTGGAGCGCATTTGAAAGTTGGCATTCCGACACGGGGTGCGCTTTTTGCTAAGTGGACCGATCCTACGTTGGGTGGGGGACACATCCTTTCACACTCACCCAAACCTCAGACACGTATCTCTTACACTATACAGGTCTCATTTCTTGTTGTGCAGCGGTTCAGTTTCTCCCAAGACACATATAATAAACCGATTTAGCCTGACGCGAAAGAGCCTGTTTGGTCCATTCAAGGCTATCGTAGTAGGTTCGTGTTTTACTTTTCGCCATAGGAAAATGGGTTCCAAATGCTATTTTGTTGGCGCTTTGAAATTCATCCGCACATTACATCGCATCCACAGCATGGAAAGGATGTATTTCTGTGCTGAGCGCTTCTTTGGAAGATCGATAAACAAGCGCGCTAAGAGAAGCATCACGACTATAAGAAAAGCACGTTCGCACGTTTAAGAGTAGGTAGGTACGAGAACCGAAATTGTCTCGTGTCTCCAGCACTGGTCTATGTGACCTGTCATTTGGAGCACATCTTCCTTCTTCCCTGCAGACTATAACATAGGCAGTGTTTCAGCAGAGCTCGCCAATTCGCACGTGCAAGCAGTCAGCTAAAAATCGCCAGGCATTCTCCTAAAAGTGAAACTCGCTTTTTTAACTTGGAAACTCTCTGTCTCCCTGCGCAAGAGCGTGGCTCGGTGGTTGAGGACACCAAAAAACTTTCTGAGCATAGGGAAAAAGTTCAGCAGCTTTTTGTCCGCTGACTTCTGCGAAAACATGGTCACAAACATAGTCATAGAGTGATCACATAATGAACATGATCGATCACAAGCATAGTTTGCTCTCAAACTTCAGGCTGCAAATGAATCCAACAAACTTTCCTGCGAAATTCAGAACGTCAACCCTCACCCCAGAAAACAACTTGAGAGACATGCACACACAGCATATGGTTGGCACTTCTCACACTGTCCTTTGAATTTCGTTTTAAGGTAATTTGTAATTTCTGTTAAACCTTGATTCGACGCATCGGATTGTTCGACGCATGTATGCAGGGAGATATGTGCAGAAAGAAGATAAATGGACGAAAGTAAAATACAAAAAACTTACACCTCCACTTTTGCAACTGCATAATTACCTCATTGTAATTGTGAAATCGCGACCTTCGAGTTTTACAGTTACAGAACAGTTACAGAACCAATTGTTTTTCAGTCCCGTACACACATACTCGTATTGTGTACCATTCCAATTTTCTGCAAATTCATTTTGAAGAAGTCAGTTCTGAAGCCCTGTTTTTCATACCATGAAGTTCATTGCGATGCAATATGAATAACACATCAAAACAAAAGTACCTTTTATTCGACGAAATTCCATGTTTACAAATCGTGCACGCACCTGACCAGGACGTCAGAAAGTTTAAAACTTCAGCCGTATAAAAATTACAAAAATCTGGAAACTTCATTCACATAATCCAATAACTGAAATTCCTATTCTGATTTCATTGGATCATCCATCAGCAATGCAGGAAATACAGGGCTACTAACTTGAACCTCTTTGCCAATGTGAAATTTTGAGGATTTGCTATTTTGAAGTTCTGTGTCGATTTGCAGTTTCCAAAAGAATACATGCTCGCTTAATTTGAGTAATCGTTCAATTTTCCCGGTTAATGTTTGAGATTAAAACTAGATATTAAGTCACATATCATAAACTTACTTTCTCTAAAAAATCTTCACGTTCAAAAGCAGCATTCAGAATTGATTAAAAACAGATAAAGTGTTAGAATCATGTGTAAGAATTGATAACTTGATGACTTTTCGTACTCATGGAAGAAGTGGAAAAAACTCAAGCAGCAAATCTCCATTTTTCCTTCCAATAAAAACTAAAATTTTGCAATACACATTTTGCAGTTGCACATTTTTTATCAATCATGATCCGCAACTTGCCTGCCCCGGTGCCAAAATGATGTCCAAAGTTATTTTCAAAATGAAGTCCAAGATGATATGCAAAATGATGTCCAAAATGAATTTCAAAATGGTGTTCATATTGACGTCCAAAATAATGTTCAAAATTGTGTCCAAAATGAAGTGCAATGAGCAAGAAATTTCGTATACGAATAGGTAGGCCTACTGTCTTTTTTCTTGACACCACACGCAATTGGAATTCAAATTTTGGATAGGTCTATCCCGTAATAAAATTTTAGACATATCCACTCGTATGTTTCAAGAAGGGACAGGAAAAGAAAGGTTTCTTGGACTGGAAAGAAAAAAATGGGAACAATCAGATGTCGTCATGTTTTACAGGTAAAGAGGGTTATTGTTAATTCCTTCTATACTGGAAAGAATACGCAAAAATTGCAGTTTATGCCATAGTAAAAAAAAATATTTTGTTGGGAAAACATTAGGATGTTTTACAACGGGTTTTTCAGTTAATCTGATAAAATTAATAAATTTTCTATCTCGACTGCCGGTTTGGTTCGCCTGATGGTCTTGAAGGTCAGAAGGTGAAGGATGAAACTGAATTCCATTGAGCATTGAGTTAAATCCACACGGGCAGTCTCACCTCATAGCAATAAGAGACATCACATGTTCTTCGCTTCAAAAAAGCTACTTTCATTATTCATAACGACATGATATGACAACGCTATTTTGCAATTGCTGCTGAGGTATAGCACATTTTGTAGTCACAATCGAAACTTTAAGCTCAGGGGATTCGATTGGTAACACCTCAAGAGCACCTATCTAACACGAATGACGGAAGAAGTGTTCTTTTCAGAACGTTATTGGAAAACGTAGTGTGTTCTTGGAAAAACATTTTCTTTTCAAAAATTTAGAATAGGTACACAAGCGATTTGGAACATTCGGATTCTTCCAAATATAGCTGATGTGTTCCAAATTTGCGAGAGGAAATATTGTTTCAAAAAACAATTATACCTATTCTTCATTATTCCAAAAACGTCCCGAAAAGAACAAAAAAGATGTTCCAAAAGAAAATCCTTGAGTTAAAAGTTATTTGAAATGCGAGAAGGCCGGCCAGTTACCTGACTTAACTTTGTCTAATCGAAAACTTCTATTCTGCACGTAATCTTTAGTGTCATCTATACTTGTATCTATTCGTGTCAAGGTTTTGGAATTTTGCAAGAACTGCGCATGTATTTCGTAAGCAACAACCACACTTCGACGTCGACTTCGACTTTGTCTCAAAACTGGGTGTCTTAAAAGAGCTCTATTAAAGTCACTTCACACTATGACGAATAGGTGGGCACATCCTTTTCGGCCAGAATTGGCCAAATCGATTAAGCTAAATAATTAACTGCGATGACAACATTTTCGATCGAACAAACCAACCGACGGAAGAAATTGATTTGACACAATCTTCTTTTTTTCAATCGTCTCAGCGGAAGAATTAATTTTTTCCTGTTCCAATATTTCGAGACCTTAATTTTAGTTCTGTTGTTGTTTTGTTGTTGCTTACGATAATTAAATATTTCGAGGCCATAATTTTTAGTTGAATGTGGAGCCTCATAAAAAATAAATATTAATAGAAGCGTAATAACAGCGCAGCTCTTTTAGATCACAATGGTCTACCTAATCAGGACAAAACTCGTAACAAAATTTGGATGCCAGCTTATTCCCACACATATGGGCTTTTTGAGGCAGTATAGTGGCGGCGGGAAAAGATTACTCATACATGTGTTTTTCCCATTTAACTGTAGCCTCCGAAACTTTTTTTCTTTCTTTTTACTCTTATGCATTTGGTAGAAATTAAAGCGCCAAATTGCAACGGAGCTTTCTAGAGGTGTCAGATTTTGACATTAGTGATGAACGAGGATCTTTTATTTCTACAGCATGGAGTTTTTGCTAAAATCTCAAGAATGGAAATTTTTCACATGTATGGGAATCTTTTTCCGCCGCCAGTATACATTTTAGAGCCAACCTTTGCAATTAAAGCATTAATTTCCTATTGCGGGAGAATCAATAATCTTCATCAGAAATATATGCGTATGACTGTAACACAAGTGCCGCTTAACAATAAACAATAAACAGTACTTTTATTTTCACCTGTGTGTGGTCTTGTATTGTACTTTTTTTCGAGAACTGAAAAGAGGATACAATAAAGTAAGCAAAAATAAAGTAACACTCACAGCTTATCACGCTGCCTCCAACTGGTTCGCCCTTGAAGTCAAACTCCACTTCGACATATTTGCCCTTAAAAAAGATAGATGGTTTAACAAATAAAACAGCGGTTTAACAACATGCATGATGTCAAGTTGTGAACCGCAGACCGAATACCAGCAACTTTTGACCATCAAGCTTGACTGCCCCACCTCACACGGTGCATGATATCACATCAGTGGCCATTCCTATCAAATCCCAACTCTCATATTCGAATAAAAGGCAAATTACGTGACCCATAGGTACTGAAATCAACAAATTGGTGCAAAGCATACATATTCGTATGTTAGGTACAGTTTGATTCCGTCAATCCATACAGGCTTGTTTCACACGTCTTCCCATTGATTGATCGCCTGATTGATGTGAATCTGTGGAATTCACATCAATCATGGACAGAGTGCCTTGAATGTGAATGTGAAGAGTGCCTTGAATGAAGACACTCTGCTGTGGATGTAGAGCCAATTCTTCTGCACGCCAATTCGAACCGAAGCTAATTTTACCGAAGCTATTGGAACCGAATGTTGATTACCCTCCAATTGTATAGGCATAATCTGTGAAAAAGTGGGCAATGGCGCGATGTGTCTGTGTGACATCAGGCGCAGTCAGGCTGATCTGATGATGTCAATACTGGTGGTATTTGATCTATTTGGTCGACAGCCAAACATTATCTTGTCAATTACCAGTGCAGGTTAATCTGCAACGATTCGATCCGAATTGGCTAAAAGAGGGTGGGTGAAGGCACCCAAAGCTATGATAAACACAACTTTGAAGGTAACTATCTCACTGATCACCCCCTGATGATCAGTCCGTGTCAGTGGGAGGGAGGGAGTGAGACCATGTGAAACAAGACTGGATAATTGGTGGGAGCACACGATGCTTTCGAAGCATCAATTTATTGTTGATAAATATCCGTACAAGAAACATAACGGTTATTTATGGGCGTAATTATTTCCACACATTTCCTTTGCTTTGAAGAATGAAATGTTCCATGCAAACGGAAATTGGAGATGTTTTCATCGAATTTCTGACGTGACCTCTGGTGAAATTTGTTTTTTTAGGGAATTGTCAAATGTGGTGCAGTCAAGGATATTCGAACAGTCGAACAGATGCTGGCGGTATAATTCTTTTTGCTTCTTGCGGCACACAGCAGATACCAAATTTCCAGCAGATGTCAAACTTCCTACCAATCTGTCACAACTATACGGATATAGCCTATTCTCGCTATTAACACGTATACATAGGTCTTTCGTCCGTCCCATAGATGGGTCTAAAAGCACGAACTCTTTTCAAGCAGCTAGCTTAACTGTTAAATGTTAAGTCTTGAGTGTTGTGTATGTGTTGTATGTATAGTAGCGGCGGAAAAAGATTACTCATACATGTTTTTTTCCCATTTAACTGTTGCCTCCGAAACTTTTTTTTTCTTTCTTTTTACTCTTATGCGCAGTTGCATGGTAGAAATAAAAGCGCCAAATTGCAACAAAGCTTTCCAGAGGAGTCGGATTTTTGCCTCGGTTATAAAATAGGATCCTTAATTTCTGTGGACTGTAGTTTTTGCCAAAATCTCAAGAATGGCAATTTTTACATGTATGAGTAATCTAATTCCGCCGCTACTATACCTATACGTCTTAAGTTGAACGGCAACGTAACAACTTGATGCCCATTGTAGAGAAAACATACAACATATAGATGTACTGTACAGAAAGTGGAGAAACAGAAAATTCAATGTGGGCTTAAACTCACAAATCTGGACGAATTGTCGTTTTTGTGCGTCTTGGCGTGTCCAAATGCTGCAAAAAATCAAGAAGAATTTATCTGCTGATCAAATGCAAATCAATGCTTAAAACAAAATTATCACATAGACTAAAAACAAAGCACCCCGTTATAGGCACCATGGTTCTGCACCACAGGAAAGAGCTTTGCAAAAGTCAGACATGTTGGTTACGCCGTGCGCAGAGGCCTAATGAGAGATACGGGAATAAAATTATGCCAAGCGAAAGCTTTAAATCGCGCTTTAAATGTCACGCTCGAAACATCACTCAACTATATCATGCTGAGGAACAGGATAAAGCAACAAATATTGACATTCATAATTGTGATAAAAGACAAACCATGTGATGTTTATCTGGTGACACAAATGTCACAAAATCAAGGCATCGCCAATACCAGGGCACACAGAGTTTGGAGCAACTGCAGTGGTTCTCGTAAGAGAACTGAAAAGAAGCTTCCATTTTCCGCCGCAGGAAACAATAATGGCGCTCTCCGACACAGCGCATCTGATCTTCTGTAAGCGAAGCCAGATGGCGGATTTTTCCGCGAAATACCGCTCGTTTTTTGCTTCGAAAACATTTTGACATTCGCAGGTTGCGGGTTTTTCCAATGATTTGCTGCTCTATAATTCTCACGGGTTTTTAGCTTGTGTTTTGTGGCTTGATTTCTGGACCAGATTTCATTTCTTTGGCTGCTGTTTGGGCCGACTTTCACCTTTTCGGTTCCGATTTTTCTTTTCCCAATTTTATACCGCTCAGGGGTGCACGTCCTCTCGATGGCTCGCTATCACCCCCTTGTATTCGTATGTGCCTTTGCGTTTAGGCAGCCCTTATTGTGGAAAATTGACCTCAAGGACACGAAACTTCCACTATAAGCCCCAAATTTCAAAATTTCATCCTTTTCTGGGGCTCGGCCCCCAGACACCCTGCCAGGGGCTCTGCCCATTGAAACACCGTTCGGACTCAGCCCTTGTCCCAATTCATGGGGGGTCTCAGCCTTCAGACCCCTCTTCGCGTTCGTTGGTTCGCGTGAACTTCATTTCAATGCAGGAAATCAGTCTTTTTCCTGGATCAAAAACTCTCGTGTTTTATAGAAAGAAGTCCTCTTCTGATAAAATCGCGGCCATCAGGCACGGCTACCGACAGGTGAACTTCGCCAAGCCAGACGCCACTGCAAAACACTTACACTTCCTCGGCCAAAGAGTCCAATTATAACCCCGTGGGATATCATTTTGTTTAATCCATTATGACGTTAGTTGTCCATAAATGAGTTCAGCCATTATCCATCAGAATCATCCATACCCATAGAGCCAACCATCAATTCCCGCGTATTTTCAGCGGAAAATGTCTCAGGATTGTTTGAAAAAATTATCTGGCAACACACTGGCTCGCTGGCTTGCGCGCGAAGTGAGTGAATGGGTAAACAGAGGAAAAATGAGTTATTTTGGTCCACATTGAGGCGCGTGATGGGATGAATTATTTAATTCATGTTTCTTCTTTTTCAGTTTGAACCACCTCAAAGCATCCCGTTTTTTGCGCATGGGTAAAACAATTTTAAGATTTTTAAAAAGTCGTCACTGCAACAAAACATTGCCCTGCTTTCAATCAGGACGCGTATTCCAATCCTGTATATGGATTTGTGTTCGAGTATATCCCGATTTTGCGCTTAACCAAACGTGGAAAAGAAAGTTTATGTAACTGTAACTCAAACCAGCTTAGGCCCTACATAATGAACCCCTCGAGCCTACATTGTAACCCACAACGTAAGCTATGTATACCCAAACCTCACCCATTTTTACTCCACGGTTTTTTTTTTCGTTTTTGGAGGGTCGTTACACGTGGCCATGCATTTCTAAAAATGAGCATTTGGCGAAACATTGTCCATGCGTGCCAATTCGCCCGACTCGAAACCAGGGCTTACATCCGAGGGGGAAGGGGGGGGATAGGGGGGAAGGGGGAAATTTCCCTCCACTGAAAAGTGCTTCCCTCCCAGTGTTTTTCGTTTTTTGTCGCCGGGAGGAAGCCAAAGTTCCACCCCGCCACTGCACTCTCCTAAGCCAATTTTTTGTTTTTCTCCACTCTACTCTTTTTCCAGGAAGGGTTTCTGCAATCTTTTTACTTTTCAGCCTGTTTCAGAGCCAGCCAACCATGCACTCACCTGCAATCATTTTTGTAAGATTTTAGATTAGCGTATCGGGATGCCCTGTCCTGAATTATGATTTAGTTTGAGGGCCATGTCAACTGTGAACTGTATGGATGCGTTTACCTTTTCCAGAAGGGAAGAGAAGAGAAAAGGATAAGCGTGCGTGCAACATGACATGCACCTGCACACACTCACCAAACTCTCACCACAAAAGAGTCCATCCGGCATCCATGCCACGTGCCACGCCACACAACACCACACATCACAACGATAAACGATCAACGATCCACCCAACCTCCAAGCTAGGTGGTTTGTTAATTTATTAGAAACAAAAGTCTGTGTTCGTGGGTCTCCATTGCATTTTCCGAAAACACATGTGAGAGAGCAGGACAAAACGTCTGATTTTTTGAATTTTGTAGGCCGGAGATGGAAAAAAAAGCCAAAGTATTGAATGTCTTGCTCTGCATTTCTGAAAATTTCGTCAAATGCAAATCATGGACCGTGTTCCGCAGAAAAAGCGACAAAAACAAAATGGTTGGCTATGGCCAATGACATTTGGGCTTCCCTATATTCCTGATCTCCTGCATATTGATCTTATTATACAAATGACACTGTGTATCAAAAATCTGAGCGGATATATTCCATAAATTCCCCGTTTTGTTTTTTTTTTAATAAGGCATTTTGAGCACATTTGACGTTCTCTTTTTAAAAAAAATTTCCCCTCTGGGGAAGGGGACACCCCCCTGAACCACTCCGTGGCGTTGCGCTTCGCGCAACGCATCCTCTGGAACACATTACAATTTTGTCGACTTGTCTTCCCCCACTGAAAAAAAGTTGGATTTGAGCACTGCTCAAAGTCGCCAGTTTTCAGCCCTGTACCTGTTTCATTTCGCGGAAACATTGCATCACTATTGTTTGTTGCGGCTTTCATTCAACCTTTCATTGCATTATTGCGGGATGGTGGAGGGTATGAAAGCGAACTGGTGTACCAGCATACGACAAGCGAAGATGAAGTGAAACACAAATTCTCATATCTTCTCGTCATGGTGCTATTTCGAACTTCGCACGCCTGGATATTCAAAATAGTGATGCCTTTAGCCTTGACCAAGCATACTCTCACGTGCACATACGAGATGCCCTAAAAATAAACACAGTTTGTCTCTCCTGGAAAGCAGCAATGGCATCTCTCCAAAGCAAACCGGGTTCACGTGCAATACTCGTGCTGCCAACTGCCCGAGTATGCATGCATGGTGCAATTCATTTCCTGCAAGAAAAAATCAATTTTCTGAATTTCAGTCAAGGAACAGAGCAAGGCAGGTAACAGTTCCAAGGACCTATCTACCCGTACCACCGCATCCACTGCATCCACCGCATCCACTGCATCCACCGCATCCGCCGCATCCACAGCATCTCGGAATCGGTCCCACCAAATCCACCGCATCTCATAAATTAAAAGTTTTTCATTTTTCTCAGATTTTCGCAACAGGGATTTTGTGGCAAAGGTTTGGCTAGGTTAGGTTTTGGATGGGCTTGATTAGGTCAGGTTTGGTCAGTTTGTTTACACAGGTTAGGTTAGGTTTTGTTAGGTTATGTATGTTTTCCGATAAGAGGGACGGGCATCCGCAGATGCTGATAAAGGGGACTCCAACGCCATAAATTAGCAGTTTGTTCAATAAAAATGAGATTTCAAAAACGTACCGTGGCCTGACCGCGTTGTTCACTTGCAAAACAAATGAACGAACTCGAACAAGCTGGGAGACAACACCCTCCTTATAGCGCCTGGATGCCTCAAATTGACACGCTCGCTGAAGCACGCCGAAGGCCGCAGCGGGGCGAAGCCTCACTATAGTGATGCCTTGCCCGAACCGATCATCCTCAGCCTCACAGCCTGCTCATGAGAAGAGTCAAATCGCGGCGCTGCTGTATTGCAGAGTTGTCATTCGGAAGCAAATGTCATCCGGTGGCCTGCATACCTACCAACTGCAATTCCAAAGAACGCAAACGATGAAAAATGAGGTCCTTCCGGGTTACTTCAGTACATACGCCTTCATTATTTTCCGTCTAGACCAGACGAAACGTGCACATGACATGTGTAGATACAATAAAGACCAAACGCTGCAAAGGAAATTCAAATGGGACGCATGTCGGCGTCTGTCCCTTACGAACTGGAGAAAATAAAGGACAATCGTCAAACAAAAGAGATGAATTTTGATGAGCTCACAATGTTCTCGCTAAAGGATGTGACGTGATGTGGGATCTATAAACGTATAGATAGTGGCAATGGAGAGTAGTTTGCCTCATTATAAACAAAGTGTTATCGTGTGCCTAGAAAAGCCTTCGTGATAGCTCCATAATGCAATCTTCCTTCACGGGGTGTTGCAAAAGTGAGCAGAATCCCCAGTGATCCCATCCCCAGTGATTGGAAAATTGCGAACGTGACGCCAATATTCAAGACCGGCTCCAGATCTGACCCATCCAACTATCGTCCAATCTCCTTGACCAGTGTTTGCTCCAAATTGTTTGAACATATATTGTGCTCTACACTGGCTTCCTATCTAGAAGTAAATGATTATCCCATTGAAGATCAATTTGGCTTCCGCAAGGGAAGATCCTGTGAAATGCAGTTAGCGAGGGTGTTCCAAGAGATTTCTAGAGCCGCTGACTCGAGCCTCGATGTCGATCTGATATTTCTTGATTTCTCGAAAGCCTTTGATAGGGTACCCCACCAGCGACTCCTCTCGAAATTGGCAGCACTCGGGGTAGGTGGCAGATTTCTAGACGTCTTGCGGTCTTTCTTGACCTCTCGGCAGCAATCAGTTGTACTAGAGGGTGTGTCTTCCGACGTTATTCCCGTAACGTCTGGCGTTCCTCAAGGAAGTGTACTTGGTCCAATTTTATTTCTTGTCTACATCAACGACCTTGCTTCGAAACTGTCCTGTAGTGTGCGTTTATTTGCCGATGATTGTCTAATTTACAAAATCGTCCGTGAGGCTGGAGACAGAGAACTATTGCAGTCGGATCTCAGGCAAATCGAATCTTGGTGTAAAACAAACCAGATGCAGCTAAATTTTGACAAGTGTGCCCTCCTTCCAGTCACATCAAAGTTGTCTCATGTTCAGTTCCAGTACACTCTGAGTTCTGGTGTCTTAAATTCCGTGAACGAATACAAATATCTCGGCTTGACCTTTTCAAGAAACTTGAGCTGGGGTAAGCATGTTTCCTCAGTTATTAGCAAGGCTAATCGTATGCTGTACCTAGTGAGGAGGACTCTAAAGCATGGAACGAGCGACACCAAATCCGCCGCATATTTTTCCCTTGTTAGACCACTTCTCGAGTATTCTTCGGCTGTTTGGGACCCTTTTAAGCTGTGCGAAGTTGAAGCCGTAGAAGCCATCCAGAGGAAAGCGGCGAGATTTGTAACTAATCGATTTGCAAGATTTGATTGCCCCTCCGCTATGATTAAAGACCTAGGATGGTGTTCTCTTGCTGGAAGACGCAAATGCTCGAGGCTTGCCTTGCTCTCTCACATCTATTCTAGTTCATGTTCTTTCCTAACTGACTTGAGATCTTCTATACAGCCTCCAAATTATACTTCTCGATGGGACCATAGAATGAAAATCCAGCAAATAAGCTGTAACAAGGATGTATTCCATTATTCTTTTACTCCTCGCACTATCCGTGACTGGAATTCCCTGCCTCGGGACTTAATGAGTGAATTATACCATTCCGGTAAAGCATCATCCAAGGCCTGGTTTCAAAAGAACCTGTATTCATGTTAAGGCATTGTTTGTTGCTCACATTTTGTCATTCAAGCTGATTCATTGATCTAACAAATTCCCAGGATTTCATTCCCATCGTTTACTTTTACGTTCACTTCATTTGCCTCATGCTTTTCGTATCGATTTTCATGCATTATGAAACTTTGACTGTTCTATACAGTATACGCGATCTCATCTCCGAACATTGGCGATAGGTTTTCGCCGCAGCGATTACGCGTAACGGCGAATCTGCCGCCTGTTTTATCGAGGATATTGTTGTTTAAAAAATATTGAAAAAATAATCATCAATAAAAAATTGCTTTTCAATGAGCGTGCAGGGTGTTCGGTAGGTCGAGAGTTCGAGTGCGAAAGGTTTGTCGAAGAAGGCAAACCTGTCAAACCTGCTGGTGCTGCAGCAGCAATTTTTATCTTCTCTGCAGCGCACCTCTTTGGAGTTTCAGGCCTCTTCCAGGCCAAAACCTGCCCTTTGAGTTCACGTGAACATCACCAAGTTCAAGAGAATTTATTCTTCCCAATGCAAAAAGAAAACGACCCATTAACACCCGAATGTGTCTCACCCACCAGCAACACAGAAGGTTAGACTTTGGAATACCTGAACACATGTGGACGATGGAAGAATTACCTAAGTAACTTTCTTGATCTCATCAGCTAAATTCGATCAGTTTAGGGAAAGCTGCAAGACACAAGAAAAGGAGTTGAAATGATGGACGAAGTTCTTCATGTCGCGTGCCAATTTCAACTGGTTCGGAATCAATAAGAGCATGCGTCAGGGAATACGTACATTTATCCCAACACCTTTGCAGGTCTCGACAAATGAACCGGTTAGGAGTCTATTTTTTGGCGTATCACTGCCTGAAAAGGGTCCAGGATCAAACACTGAGCCAGGAAAAAAAGAACAGAGTTGGCCTGCCTTTTTTATTCCCCAAAGAACTGAATTTTGCGTTGTTTTTTTATTCCAGATCGTTCTTGCGGGAAGCAGAGCTGCCTTTTGTGGCCCCACAATTGATGCACCTCGCATTTGCGAACTAGAATGATGAATTATTCCATCCCAAACGTGATCAAGGGCTCGGAAGTTTTGCCATAAGAGCAGTTGTTTTTGCCAACAAAGTGTTTTATTTTAATTTGTTTGTGGAACTTTGTTGGCTTTGTTCATCGTCACGGAATTCTGGGTTGCAATGCGTGAGGTTGGTGCTGCGGCAATTATTGTCCTGAAATTCAGGTTCGGGTCGGAATAAAAATCAGGTTATCGGGGTTCGACAGGTTCGACAGGTTTGGATTTCTGGGCAAAGTTTTGGAGCGTTTTTGAATTTGAAGCGATTTGACGCGATTTTTGCAGCAAGCGTTAAATCCTACTGTCAGGTTGAATTGCTTTTGAAGGCTCTTTTTCGGTCCTTTCACGTTGAATTTTGTGCACTACAGCGATTTTTTCATCGAATGGCAAGGGATCGAGGAACCACAATAGCAAATGTGCTTCCAACTTTTGCTGCACCATGTACGTTTTCGACTCCTCGCAAATTGCACTGCGACGTGCCATTGACCCGGATTGCGAAAAAAGCGAAAAAGCATGCAAAATCAAAACGAATCAAGCCTGATATGACCGGCAATGTTCACCGATAAGATCGCCCGTACTGTATACTCGAAGGTTAACCATTCTGCTTTTTTAGATCTCATCTTCTTTTCGTTTCAGGTCTTAATTTATTCTTCATTTCAGGTTTAATTTTGTTTTATTTTTGTCGTTCCAGGTTTTATTTTCTTTTGTCCATTTCAGGCTCGGATGCAGTTTTGACTTTTCCTGAACGTTTAACCTTTTGTGCATGACTGCATGTTAAAAAAAAAAAAAAAAAAAAAAAAAAAATTAGATACATATAGATAGTTAGATAAGACAAGATAGACATAAGCAAAGTTTTCTGCACTTGGTGGCAGAGAGTGTGTCACAAGTTGTGAGTGTTATGTTAATGTTATTGTGTTAAGAGTCGGACAATGGCCGACAGGTTGAGGTAAAATGGTTGAGGTAATGGCTTTCAGCCAGAGTGGCCCTCCTCGCCGAGCCACCGGCCGTATGGCTGTCAGCTCAGATGGCGGTTGATGATGATGATGATGAATGAAATGTCTATGGTGAGACGAATTGCTGGGGTGTTTTCGGTGTCACCCTTTGCTTTTCGATGGATATTTCTCGAAACACAAATGGCATTCACTGAATTTTGAGTTTTTTTTTTTATTTTTATTTTTTTCATTCAATCAATCTTGAGTTCATCATGGCTAAACACATCAGAGGATTCCTGGAAACTTACTCTCTGGTCTCTGGCGCTCAACACGGTTTTCGACCAGGTTTCTCATGTGCTACTCAGCTCACTATGGGTTCACGCAGGATCTAGCAGTGTCACTTGATCGGAGCTTACAAGTCGATGCCATCGCTATTGATTTCTCGAAAGCCTTTGATGTGATTAACCACAGACTCTTGGTTAGAAAGTTGGAGCTTATAGGGGCAGACAAATCAACTATTAACTGGGTTATGGGTTATCTCTCTGCTCGTTCCCAGTGTGTCAGGATAGGAGAGCACCGGTCAAGACCTCTTCCAGTCACATCAGGTGTCCCCCAGGGTAGCATTTTAGGACCCTTACTTTTCATCATCCACATTGATGATATCGTGCAAGGCATTAATTCACGCGCTTACGTCTATTTGCCGACGATTGCATCATATATACAGAAGTGCGTGCCCTGAGTGACTGCGTGAGGTGCTGCAAGGGGACTTGGATCTTATTCAAGAGTGGTGCAATAGGTCGGCTATGGCCATGAACGTCGACAAATGCAATTTAATAAATTTTTGTAATAAGAAGGATCGTTTTGTGTTTCATTATGTTCTTAATAATTGTGCACTTCTCCCACGAGCCGAGCTTACGTATCTGGGTGTTAAATTTACAAATAAGCTTGACTGGTCCAAACATATAAGCATGCTTACTTGCAAGGCAAACAGGGCACTATATTTTGTGCCCTGTGCAGAAATTACACACTGCAAAAG
>JASGXE010009387.1:0-17084 GCA_030068105.1 Sinentomon sp. SZTP_YWyxl
AGATTTGCCAATTGCCCAATTTTTGCTTATGAGCTCATAAGTCCTTATGAGCCTCTTAGCTAAGAGACTGATTTACGAGTGCCAATTGAATAGCCAATGAACCTCTTAAGCCAAACTAAGAGCCACATAAAGTTATGAGGTCTAATTGAATAAGGCCCCTGGTGTGTGCCCTGCACACACACCAGGACTCTTTTCCCACCTTTTTCTGACGGTACCCTTGGCCGACGTCGGAAAAAGGCTCGGGGGGGGGGGGTAACCTCGGCCGAAGGCCATGCGGGTAACCCCCCCTACCCCCCCTATGCCCAACCCTGTTATTGATGATGCTACTGCACCATTGTTGCAGCAGCATCACCCATGCAAATGCATGGCATAGGTGCCTTGTTAAACATTGCTGTGCAACGGTGATGACTGTGCCTTCTCCCTAGCATGAAGAAGGTGATTTGTCCAAAAATTCTGGTGTGTATCCTCATGGTCTTAGTTTCTTGTTTTATTGATGAACAGACATCTGAAATGTTGTCCAGCTTCATTCCCACGCACGTGGACAGTTAGTTAGGTCTTCGGCAGCAAGTACATTCCACTTGAATCAGGCTGAAATCTCAAACCTTCCATGAATTATTCTGGAATTGCCCACCAAAGTTACACTTACACTCTACCATTATCTTGGCCATTCATATCAATGAACATTTTATTGCAGTATTTTCAATATGTTTTAATGATATAGAGCCTTTCTAACAGTGGGTTCGTTTGCCTTTTGGGATGGTCTTCCAAAAGTCTTTTGCTCGAAAGGCTCCAACAAGGGTGGAAAACCCGGATAAGGATGCTACAACTGGAAGGTATGTGACATTTTGCCATTTGAGCAAGATTGGAATCTCTTTTTTTTTCACTGGAAAAAGTGTCTGGTAGGCCTAAGTGCTTCAACATAGTCCTTTCTTTGAAGGTAGTGAGAGTGTGCTGCTTGTAACTGTTCATTTGTATGTAAAAATTTCATTTGCACGTCTCCTTTTTCCGGTGCAGATAGGATGTGTTCAAGCCATAATGTTTCTGAACCTACCTCGCTCTGCCATTGCTTGTGCATGTGAACAGTTGTCTGCTCAATAAGGTGTTTGAGAAAATTTTTCACACGGCGGTCCGTCTTATGCATTTCTCGAGCAAGGATTGTGATGCTGTTAAATAGACTAATTTTTTGGCACACTTAATGTTGATGAGGTTTTGAAACCAAGTTTGCGGACGTGATTTGCGGTTAACAGGCGAACAGAAAGCAGTTGGTTTGGTTGACAAGAATCAATAGGTAGATGCCAATAAGTTTGTTGACAAGGAATAGCGATGAGGGTAGGGACGTTTGGTTTGCTGTAGTTAAGAAATAAATAAAAGAAACTGCAAATAACACCTGCGAACTTGGCATCTCACACATGTAGAGAGGTCTTTGGATCTGTTTGCCAATATCAAATTGGGCCAATATCAAATAATTTTGTAGGTAATGCTGGTCACTTTGCAAAAAAAAATGGTTGGCACATAATTACAATATCTGCTTGCTTTCGACCACTGAGATCCCCACTTGTACAATCATGGTAATCATGGATGGGCAAGTTAGGGTACCTTAGGGGTGGGGTAAATGGCCCTACATTTGGTGGGAGGAAGGCGTGTCCAGGGCAGGGGATCTGGGGATGGCAGCCAGCTGAGGGGGGTCGGGGCAGAGCTTCAGGTAGGGGTTCAGGGGACGTAGTCTCCCAAAAGCTGGGGCCTTGCATTTTCACAAATTTGAGTTCTAAAGATGGCATCTAAAGGCATTAAAAGTCACATTTCTTCTGAAATGTGGCTGAGACTGCCAGTCACTGTATGCTGCATCTAGGTCTGCAGCCTCTGGAAGTTTTGTTGGATCGATGTTTAAAAATTCCTTTGACAGGCAATGCACGAAAAAACCAATGGCCAATAGTTTTGGACGAATGGCCAATTCGTGTGGAGCCATCTGGCTCCATGTGAACTGAACTTGATGATGTCCTGGAGTTTGTGACAAGAATGCTTTTTTTAGTGTAGACTTGAAAATGAAAAGGTTAAAAGCAATTAGGTACAGGGATGGGCAAGGTAGGGTACCTTAGAGGGGGGGTAAAGAGGTCTACGACGGGGGGGGGTAGGGCACCGAAAATGCAGGGGGTCTGGTGGGCGGCAGCCCCCAGCATGGGGGGTCTGGGGGGCTGTGCCCCTCAGCGGGGGTCCAGGCGGCAGCGCCCCCGGCAGGGGGTTTGGGGGACAGCGTCCCCCAAAAGCTGAAGCTTTTTTGAAAAATTAGGGGTCCTCAGATGCCATTTTACGACATTTCAGGTCCTTTTTTCCTTGTCCTGGAGGGTTTGCAGTCGCAATAGATGGAGCAAGGAAATAACTGTCAGTCACGACTTTCTGGATGAGTTTTTTTTACCATTTTCTGTAAATCAAAACAGAAAGTACAAAAGTAACAGAATGTAGCTATTGAAGTCCTGGGGTGTGCAGGGCACACACCAGGACTTCGGCCAAGGGTCCCCTTGGAAAAAGGCTAGCGGGTAACATCGGCCGAAGGTCGAGGTTACCCCCCCCTAGCCTTTTTCCAGCAGGGGAATCAAAACAGGAATTACAAAAGAAACAGAATGTTGCTATTGAAGTCCTTCCTGGTGTGTTCAGGGCACACACCAGGAAGGACTTTGACAGCAACATTCTAGGGTGGGGGGTAGGGGGGGGGGTAACCTCGGCCAAAGGCAGAGGTTACCCCCCCTAGCCTTTTTCCGGCAGGGGAATCAAAACAGAAAGTACAAAGAAACAATGTTGCTCCTATTGAAGTCCTGGTGTGTGCCCTGCACACACACCAGGACTCTTTTCCCACCTTTTTCCGACGGTACCCTTGGCCTTAGGCCAAGGGTACCGTCGGAAAAAGGCTGCGGGGGTAACCTTGGCCGAAGGCCAGGGGGGGTAACCCCCCCTACCCCCCCCCTACCCCCCCCCTATGCTCAACCCTGATTAGGTAGGTACCTACCCACCTACTTAACCTGGGCTTTATGCTCTTACCGTGGGGAGTTCAAGTCGAGGTTTAATTTACGCCCAGGCCCAAAAGTGGTCCCCAGCCCCACCGCTTGGGAAAAATGTGAGGCAGGGGGTCAAATTTATTCCTCGGCGCTATTTAATCCTGACTTGAACTCCCCAGGGTTAGTTCTTAAGTTGCAATGTTCTAACATTTTTTTATGTTACTGTTTCTTAACTTCAAAAGGGAAGAGGCATCAGATCTAAGGTTGAGGAAATCATTGGAAGATGATGAAAATGATAAACGATTTGGATTTGAAAGAGCAAAGGGACACGGCATCAGGACAGGATGGCTGCTCAACATGCACCCGGTATGTTGTTTTCTATTTTGTTACTCAACGCTTTCCCCTTCTTTTGAAGGGTGTTGTAAGATTGAAGGGTGTTGTAAGACAAAATTGAAACCGAACAAGACTTAATTCTCACAGAAAACTTGAACATGTTCAAGCCTATTTTGAACCCCATCAACCGGAATGCTGCCGAGAATCTCTCCGTCTTATTTTGTGAACATAATTGCTTGACCTTGACGATGGGTCTGCATGAATTTGCCATCACATTTACAATTGCTGAATAAAAAAGGGAAAAACTGTCTGCACCACTAGGGCTAAACTGACCACAAGGTAATAACTACTTAACTGAACATGTTAAGGCTAAACATGTCAGTTAAGTAGTTATTACCTTATGGTTGATGGTGCCTTATTTCAGTTCGGTCTTTAGGATGGTGATATTATTGACCAACTAAGTGTTCACACTTAGTTCTGATGACCGTCAACTTTAACACGTTGAAGATTTTGATATAAATGTGGCATCATGACCAATTTTTGCCAATGAAACAAGTTGTGATGGCCAAATTTCAGGGCACAGATGTCGGTGGACTTAAGGTGCTTTTAACCTTGTTGTTATTTCCCCATAGTTTGAGGGGAAACTTCCGAATAGACAATATTTTTTTTAAGATTAAATGAACTTTGTTTGCTTGGGCTATTTTGAAGTGTTTGCAGAGGTGGCTATTCTGCAGGTAGGCCCATTTGACTGGAGCAAAATGACATTTCAGATTCAGAGGCCAAATCACTGAAGGGGTGCCTGGATACTTGCACAATTTCACATTTTGCTTTTCTTCCAAACTTTTTGTTTGTTCAATGTACAGACAGAAATATTGGACGAAAACCGTCGTCTTATCAGTGCCATGGATTACTATTTCATTGAAGAAAAAGGGTGCCGATTCAAGGTCACACTTCCCTTTCAACCTTATTTCTATGTTCGACCAAGGCGAGAATTCATCCAGGAGGTCACAGGGTATCTGAACCGAAGATTTGCTGGACATTGTGCAAGCATAGAAGTCATTACAAAGGAGGATTTGGATTTGGTAGGGATTCTGTTTTTATTTTATCTAGGTTGGCCTGTTGTTGCAGTAATGAAAAACATTTTGACATTAGGTATTGGTAATATCCAGTGTTTGTTTCAGGGCCTGTCACATTTGTGTTTGCACATGTCATGTTGGAATTCAATTATTTATTTTTTTGAACACACGGGTCGCCCACAAAACTTGTCATGGGTTTTTCCCTCATTGGCAACAATACAGTCATCAGAACAACATTCCACTGCCGAGTCTCCATCCTGAAGTCACCATTTTTGCCCATCATTCACCATTTTTTGCCTTTCACAATTATTTTTTGCCATTCCAGCTCTAACCAGGGATGTCTAGATTTAAATTAGAAATTGTTGTCCCAAATAAACTGAAGACTTCTGTGGTTAGAGCTGGAAAAAGTATAAAATAACAAAATATGTTTCCAGCAAATTGTAATTTTTTTCTGTGGCCAATGATATTTGAGTTAGGTACCCTGTTTACCTATGCACATGTAGGTCAGATCAAGTGTGCTTGGGTTGGTACATCCGTGGTTGGAGCTAGAAAAAGATTCAGATCACGAACTATGACACAATTAGCAAATTTTTATTTTTGCTGTGACTAAAGATTCTTTTGACTTATTTTTATTCCGTCTTGTGAGCGTGACCAAAAACATCATCTGATTATCTGCCTTCACATATTGTCTTTGATCCTTTATCTCTACCATAGTAGTCGAACCCGATTCCTATCGGATGCATGGAATCACAGAGAAAACATGCTGTAGCTCTAAAACTGTGATTGGTAACATGAGCTGTTCTCAGAAAATGTTGGAACTACATATGCTCAATGACCTTGTCAACATTAGAAGGGAATCGACACTTTTCTCACGATTTATTTTTCTTTCAGCCAAACCATCTTGTGGGCTTGAAGCAAACGTATCTAAAACTATCCTTTCACACAGTCAACGACCTCATTAAAGTGAGGAGGGAATTAATGCCAGGCATTCGTAAGGCAAAGGAGAGAGATAAGAACAATACCATCTACACTGAAATGCTCACTGCAAATTTGATGGGTGGTATGGATGGGCCAGGTGCAAAGGATGCTTTCAATCAGTTGGACAATATCTTGGATATTCGGTGAGTAGTTAGTTCCTTTTAGGCAGCTATAAAAACGAACTGGTGATTGTGGGCAGTTGAGGGCTATCTGAGTCGTTATAAAGTGTAGTAGTGGCGGAATTAATGTAGGTGCCATGTGTTTTGCCCGTTTAACTGTTGCCTCCGAAACTTTTTTATCTTTCTTTTTACTCGTTTCCAGGCGGTTGAAATTAAAGCATCAGATTGCAGCCAGGCTTTCCACAGGTGTCAGATTTTCACTCGCTTATCAAAGAGGATCTTTAATTTCTACAGCATATATTTTTACTAAAATTTGAAGTCGCAATTTTTTTACATGTATGAGTACATTAATTCCTCTGCCAGTATACAGTAGCGACCTACTGCTAAATGTTCTGTTTAGGAATAGATTCATTTATGTACCTGCCTATTTAATTTCCAGGGAGTACGATGTACCATACCACGTCCGTGTTTCAATCGATTTGAAGATATTTGTCAGTGCATGGTATTTGGTAACACTTTGTGGCAATGATCCAGCTATGATTACCAAGTGTGATGAGCTCGTCAGAAACCCTGACTGCATTGTGTTGGCATTTGATATTGAGACAACAAAACTGCCGTTGAAATTTCCTGACTCGGCATCTGACCAGATAATGATGATATCTTACATGATCGATGGACAGGTGAGATTTCGTGCATAGCTCGGTACCTATCTTGATTTTCTCACCTTTCCTGATCGAGTGACCTTCATCTTTTCCGAGCTCTCCTGTAACCCTTCAAGGTTTAGCGACAATTATTTGTTTCTTCCTTGGTGTTTAAATCTGTGCAATCCTACTCGATTATTTCTCCGATTTTCTGAAAACATTGTTTTCCGTAAAATCGCATTCACTAGAATTGGCATATCTCAGTGGGTTTTTACTCAAGAATCTTGAAGATTGGCACCATTATGTAAAATTTCATGCCGGAACTAGTGACAGAGTTAGATTTTGCATTTTTTGCTTGCTTTTGGAGTTGCAGAGGCTTTTATCGCCAAAAGCTGCATTTAATAGCGCTTTTCCAGCACAGTTCAGTTTAGAGGTCGAAAATGCAAAACATGGCAAGAAAATGAGAAAACGGCTTCTGTCACTAGTTTCTTTTATGTTTCCTTCGCCTTCATGCAAAATTTCATCATGGTTGGACGGTGTATGCACCGCTAGCACTGATTCTCCCAACACGCAGCCTATCACACTTTTACCCATTTTTCCCAAGATATATGGAAGCTAGGAAAACGGCTTTTGGCAGGCATAATACAGGCCTAAATGTCTACCTCTGTGCAAAAATTCATGTATCCAACTCACAAATTGCAGATTTTAGTTTTTCCATAGGTCCCCCCTTAAATCACTGACTCTGAAATGAAATGTAGAAATGTAACAGTTGCCTGCAGGGTCATTATCATTAACCTTTCGCGGACGATTGACATGGATGGCCACCAAAAATGTTTTGTCGTGGCCACCAAAATGTTTCAGAAATAGGTACCTACCTGAAAAACAGCAAAGATGCTAAAAAAAAATCGAAAAACCGAGCAAAATACTCCGTGATATGGAGTTGAGAAAAAGTTTTGACGTTGCTGGTATGGAATATACATTGTGTGGCAAAGTAACCGAACACCTGATTCTCTTAATGTCAACAGGTTCTCTGAGTTGTGGCACGCAAGTGCCTGTCAGCCAGAAACGCTGGCGCCCTAGGATGGGTTTCCTTGTCTGGAAACGCTGTGTGATGGGAAAAATCCCCCCCCCCAATGTGGGAAATATTTGCTTCTCTCTGTTATTTCAGGGTTTCTTGATCACAAATCGTGAAATTGTCTCGCAAGATGTTGACGATTTTGAATACACTCCAAAACCACAATTTGAAGGTCCATTCATTGTGTTCAATGAACCCGATGAAGCGACACTCATCCATCGTTTCTTTGAGCATGTCCAGGAAGTGAAGCCACACATCATTGTAACTTACAATGGAGATTTCTTCGATTGGCCGTTTGTCGAAGCAAGGGCAAGCGTACACAACTTGGACATGTCGAAAGAGATTGGGTTTGCGAAAACAAACGAAGGGATATATTTCTCAAGATCTGTTGTCCACATGGATGCTCTTTGGTATGTGAACTTCTTGAATTTTGTTCCAACAATTTTTTCTTCGCAGTTGGCATTTTGAACCTAGTCAGTTATATGCATTGAAAACTTTTCTCAAAAATAATTATCCGTGTCCGCTTGGACACTTCTTGTCTGCACAACGAAGGCCAGGAATAATTTTTGCATGTTCTTTCCCATGATCAGAACTTTAAGGAAATCATTTGCCGTCTGATGTTGGTGCAATGAATGGTCTTTGCTTTTCGGACTTACAAACTCATTGCAAGGTGCTACCAGACCCCTCATCACCCTGTGGAATCTAGATGTAGACCCTCATGAACTTTGCTTGATTCACCATGAAAACTCTTGTATTTTGCATGTTGGAATCCCACCTTGCTTTCGATACCCCCCAAAAATCAAAAGTTTGGCAAACTTGCCAGGCTGATGCACAGTCGTGTGGGTTGTTGAAAAATTTCCATGGAAGCATATAGCCACCTCAGTGATTCTAGCCCACCGACTTGTGGGCAGGGTGCGTTTTGTAGGGGGGGGGGGAGGGGGTACGGGGGTATTACCCTCCAGTTGAAAAATATTTCACCTAAAATTGAGGTATTTTATGCATAAAAAATGGGTATTTTGCCATGAAAATCTGTCACTGCTTGTGGGCACCACCGATTCAAAACCTAAAGTAAGCTTTTGTTGATTTCTGACAAAGCATTGGCAGTGAGTTGCTGGTTGGGAATCGAGATCGTGGCCTCTGTGAAAAGTTTGTCTGGACCATACATCTCTGCAGAGGTACATGCTGGAATGAGGAACTTAATGCAGACAATTTTAACAGGACCATTTATTGACACACAGGAGGCCCAAACTGTTGGAATAAGTTTAATCTTGTTGTTTTGAAAAAGCAAGCCTTGCTTTTCCAAACTCCTCCGTATTTGGTGAGGACAATAGGATTTTCCCAACTCCAAGAAATTTTCAACTCCCAAAATTCCCAACTCTCGGAAAATGAGAATATTCTGATATAAATGATGATGTAGTTGGGAAAATTGAGCCGGGAGGCAACTTGCTTAAGCAACCGCACTCACAATTCACTGCTACACTACTGAGCATAATCAGCACTGTAATGCTAATTTCCCCATACCGGCCATCCTGAGCCAACTCCAAAGTCTGCTCATATTTTCCCAACTCCAGACTCCAAACGTGGTTGCATTTTCCCAACTCCCGACTCGAGACTTCATTTTCCCAACTTCCATGTTCCCAACTCCCGAGTTGGGAAAATGAAAATGTGATATCCCATCGCGGATTTTCCCAACTCCAAGAATATTATCCGACTGCCCTCTAATCTCGCATGGATTTCCCAACTCCCAGAAAATGAGAATATTCTGATTCAGAAAGTTAAGAAATAAAGCCTGGAAAGAAGTATAACATCACTCATCACATGTTGATGGAAAGAAATTTCCCCACACCGCTCTCACTCATTGATCAATCATCCATGAAAAGAATTTTCCCAAGTCTCAGCCGCCTCCTGCAGATCTCCCTTCAGCTCTGGAGCCAGCCGTTGGACTCTTTCAGTGTCCAAGAGAAATCATTGGCATAGTTTCCTTATCGCAAAACCTGTGGCGTTCTGACCTAGCTTGCTAGGGGTTCCTCAGCCGGCTTCTAGCACGGATGCGTCGCCAGATGGCAATATCGTGCATAATAAAAAAATAATTTTTGCTCCCGCTGGTGGGAAAAATTGGCATCAGGAACACAAATTTTGCACCCAAAATGAACCCTAAATTTCAAAATTTCTTCAGTTTCTGGGGGGCTCCGTCCCCCAGACCCCCTGCCAGGGGCTCGGCCCCTTGGAACCCCACTGGGGCTTCGCCCCAGACCCCAATTACTGGGTGCTCTGCCCCCCAGACCCCCCTAAACGTCCCAACACCCCGAGCGTCAGTTGGGAAAATTCAACTGTGTCAGTTGGGAATTCTATAATACTCCCCCCCCCAAAGATATACCCTTCGCTACGCCCCTGGCTGCGTTGTCACCAGGTCCTGGATGCCATATGTGGCACTCTACTTTCCATTTCCTACTGACCAGACAAAAGTGAGTGCCATGGGCCTCCAAGTCCAGAGTGCCATGTGGGCACTTTGCTCCAACTGAACTCATTACTCTGCTGTATCTCTGGTCCTTGTGTCAGGAATAGCAGATGGGCCAATGATGGCACTGTAGGCTTGGTGCCACTGCATAAACAATGAATCTGGTTTGTGCAGTGCATCCATATATGAGCATCAACGTGTGGCACTCTGGACTGGAAGTGGTTAAAACGTTTTCTTGAAAGAAATCTTCAAAATTTAAAATAACTTCCATGTCAGCAAGTGCTTTGTTGTATTCAATCTGTCATTTCTGTTTTTTTTTTTCGTTTGCATCATTTCAGTTGGGTCAAACGTGATTCATATCTGCCTGTTGGTTCCCAGGGTTTGAAGGCTGTCACCAAGGCAAAGCTCTCCTACGACCCCGATGAACTTGATCCTGAAGATATGTGTAAGATGGCACTGGAGTCACCTCAGATATTAGCAAGTTACTCCGTTTCGGATGCGGTTGCAACGTACTATCTATACATGCAGTACGTGCATCCGTACATATTTGCTCTGTGCACTATCATCCCAACTGGCCCTGACGAGGTTTGTAGCTTTGTTGCAATTTTTGGATTTGTTTTCTTTTTATTTGATTTTTTTCTTTTTCTTCTGAAGATTAGGGAACAGTTTTTCAATCATCATTGGGACTAATGTCCAGTTTTTCCAGCAAGCCTCTGTGCTTGATCTCAGATCAAACTGATACAGGATCAAGCAATGTTAAAACCCTTTGCTAATCACGAACAAGAGTCTGATTTGATATCAAGCGCTGATCCTTGTTGGAAAAACTGGGCATAAGGCCCGTAATAGGTGCAATCCTCAAATGGTGATTAGATTGTGAGGCATTTCAGCCCAAACCAACTTGGGATGGGGCTGTTTTCAATCACTGCAGGAAAATATTCTCGTTTCATGGAGGTCTTTTCTTGAACTATTGAAAAGTCCCTGTTGAAGTGGGTTAAGAAGATGAGGGTTAATGAAAAAATACCTTGCGGCTTGCATTCAGGTTTGGGGAGATCAGGACAGTTTCATGCTATTGTATTATGAAATCCCAAATGGCAACTTTTCATTCGCGTTTTGATTGGCTGTTGCGACATGATGTCAGTGACAGACAAGCTTCGGAGGCGGTCGTGATCATAATGCAGCAATTCATCATGGGGCATCCCCCCTTTTCCGATTGCATGGGAATACGCAGTCCAGTTCAATCATTGAGACATCAAACTCGCAACAGATGTCAAACTTGCTTCTAACTGGCAGCCTTCAGAAGAGACATCCAAAGCCAAATTGCAATACCCCAGCAACTGATTCTCCCATGAACTCTGCAGGCCTGTCTGTTTTCCCACCTGCGACACAACTCAGCGCTAACCCAGAAGATGCATTCAACGAAACTCTCCAAAATGTGTCAACTCAGATCCTTGCAACTAGCTGAACTGCCGACTCCACCCACACCCCGCAACGGCTTCATGAATCTATCCAACATTCAGCTCACCGCCGTAGAGACCATTCTCCTCAACAAATGCCCGAATCAATCTCCCCCATTCCGCTTCCATCGTGGCTCAAACTGAAGCAACGATCAATGTCATCCAACCAGCCCAAACCAAGGACCAAGTTCACACGCAGGCCCATCTCGCAGTTTGGCAAACTTTATTGGTGCAGAACAAAACAGCAGCGAAACAACCCCAAAGTTTACACCCTACTGTTTACACTTCAGAAAATAACGTAAATCCGCAATTGATGCAACACATCATGGGCTTCCGTCAAGTGCCGAGGCTTGTTTCACACAGCCTCCTACTGACTGATCTTCAGGAGTGTGGATCAGCAGTCAAGCTGATGCAGTCAAATGGTGCTGGTTTTTGGATTTTGTCTGGTTGATAACTTAATGCCATCTTGCCTTTGAAATCCATTTGTATTTTTTCCAGTGGATTATCCATTTTACCAAGCTAAGTCTGATCTTTGGCAGATGTATTTTTGTTGATCTGTTTCTTCTCGGCTCAAGCGCAGTTTGGCAAACTGTGTCTTTTCTGCACCGACTCGAAATTCCAACTTTCACAGTTACCCCTTTTTGCCGAAATTGATTTTTTTTAGGGAAGCTCGAGTTTGTATTGTTTTGTTTCGGCCAAATTAATTTTATTGTGGTGGTGTTTTTTCTGTGGATTTTCCATTGAGTTTGTTATTTATCCGGCCATCTCTTTTGTCATGTTTCAGGTGTTAAGAAAGGGATCAGGTACGCTGTGTGAAGCCCTGCTCATGGTCGAAGCATTTCATGCCAACATCGTTTATCCAAACAAGCAGGAAAGTATCCTGAATAAGATGACATCAGATGGTCATGTGCTTGACCAGGAGACCTACGTTGGTGGGCATGTGGAAGCATTGGAGTCAGGGGTCTTTAGGGCCGATCTTCCTTGCAGATTCAGAATGGTTGGTTGTCTTCGATTTTCTTTAATTTCACTCCTATCGTGAGAGTTTCAGATATTTTTCCTTTTCACTTTTTTTGTCAGTTAGTTTCATTTACATTCTGGCCATCAAGATCATTCGGTAGACTGTTTCACTTCAGTGGATAGACGGAATGAAACCATATTCTGGTGTTTTTCCCATGAAGATCTGGAGATGTGGAATTTTCTCGCAATGTAGCAATCAGGGACCCGTGATAATGCATGAAACGTACTCATACATTTGCCTTTTTCGTTTTCCAATTAAGAAAAATTACATTTTGTCACTTGTTAGCTTCATTGACGCTTCATCCCATTTTGCAGGTTTATGCTAATAATGCACACCCTATGCCATCCCGTTCATGTGTTTTGCCTGGTCTGCATCAACAAGCCACGTTGATAGAATTGAAATTGTTTAACATGTCCCCAAATGCAAATGCATAACCTGGCTGCGAAAGCTCATGACAAAAACAGTTAAACCATCATCCGGCACCAGTTCCATGCTCCCTGCCTGCTCTGATATCCCTCTCCTTGACCTTGAAAGCAATGCAGTGTGAACGTTTTTCTATGATTGAGAGCTTCACGGTCTGGCTGGACTGCTTGGTCCATCCTGTCTTTTCTATCCATGCCACACTTCGCAACGCAGCAGAACCAGCGTGTCTTCCTCTTCCGCCTTCCACACGATCGGCGGACGGACTCTCCATCTCCATTTGCTCTTAATACCTATGAGAAGAAGGAACAAAAAACACTCGGGATGGGCCAAACTGGTGCACCACTTGTGGAAGAGGCAAATTGAAAAGGAAAAGGAAATTTTCAATTTTGGTGGAAAAAGAATAATTTTTTTTGTCTTCCGTGCTTGGACTTACCGAGAAAACAGAGTCTCTTGCACATTACATTCTCCACCACCTGTTCTGTGTGCAATGTTTTCCAAGTATCATTTCATTTTGCCATTGCATCTGCTTCATTTGGGGCTCGTGTCAGTTATTGTCTGAATAGAGGCTATTTTCGGATTGACAGAGTGGATTTGGAGATGACGTTTCAGACCACAGACTTTTTCGAGTGCGTCGACACGGTGTTTTCTGCCTCACAACCTGCAGCAGCACAACGTTCCATTGAAATCGTGACCCTTCTGAACTGCACCAGTCGCACAACACCAGCGGCAGAGAACACTGAGTCGTCTGACGCGAAAAAGTCCGAAACGTCGTCTCCGAATCTGCTCTGTCGATCCGAAAATGGCCTGTATTCAAGTAATTACTCACAGTCTTTGTAAAGCGGATCGTGGTGCCAGACGGAATTTCTTTTGGGGCTGTTGTGAAACACAATGTGCGCACTGTGCTTGTGCACCCAGTCCATGTTCAGATGGACGACATTCACCCCAGTGTTTTTTGAGGAGTGCTGCGCTTAGAGCTGTTTGAATCTTTTGCAAAAAAGGCGATAAAAAGATTGGTCGCAAATAAATTTAATCCAACCACATTTTCATTTTGCCGATTGAATCATTTGGAAGGACCACCCAAGCACATTTTCACCCCACATTTCCTGTATCAACGTTGTCATTTTGGTTTGTTTTCCATTTCCGTCTGCAAAATGTTTTTTCTCAGCCGGCCACGATTTTTTGGATTTTATTCAATTGATTGGCAAATGACGCTTCCTTCCGCTCCAAAAGCTTGTGTTGCTTGTTTTACGTGATTTCTTGGCAAATTGTGGATTTTACATTTCTCATGAGCTAAAAAAGGGAGTACGCCTCCACCAACAAAACTGTCTTGTTGCCCGTTTGAAATTCCAATGAATGAATGTTGCTTCCAGCGAATTACACGGGTAACTAGCAGTTATCTCTATACTGCAAGAAGGCTGTTGCCTATCTTTTTAATGTGCTCTGCTCCTTCATTGTTGAGTTTGCAGTTCCTCGATTTTTCTGACATGCTTGGCCTCTTCAAGGGTGTACGTATCTTGAACGTTTTAAAACGAACATCCTTGATGTTAGTTGAAACACTGACTTGTGGGTGTCGAGATTTACTGAGGCTTTTTGCGTCAGTTCGTCAGTAACATCTTTCAAAATCGTAAGAGGTTCTTTCCAACTTTGCAGGAGAGCAAAAAAAAAACGAAACCAGAATTCAGTACTGTTGTATGTTCAAATCGGGACCCCAAATGTGCAGAACTCCTGAACAAAGAGATACTGAGATACAATTTTTGAACATGTCGCAGAACACATATTTAGCAAGAATTCTACCTATTTTGCTGATATGCGATATTTTTGTTGTGAAGATTTTGCAAAAATGCTTCCGACGAGTTCTTCTCCTTGTTGAGAATTGGTCTTGCTTTCGGCCTTCCCAGTTATCTTATAACTTCATATCCAATCTAATTTGTGCAAGATTTTTGGTCCCCTAGTAAAAATTTTCCGTTAAAATGGGCCAACTTTTTGAACATTAGTTTCTTTGTCACTGGCTCAGGCTGAAGTCTGTACACTAGTCTTACGAGGCTTAGAACTATCTTCTCTTCAGGTTCCAGAGGCATATCAGATGCTGATGGACAATGTGGAACATGCTTTGGAGCATGAGATTCAGTTCCAAGAAGGACTTCCAGTAGAGAGTGTGACCAATTTTGACGAGGTTGTTGCTGATATAAAGGAGAAACTGGCTTCGTTACGAGACACACCATGCAGGCTCGAGAACCCGGCCATTTATCATTTGGATGTCGGTAAGGTTGAAGCGAACATTTTTTATTTGTTCTTGCCTTTGTGGGGAAACTTAAAGAATTCTTAATTGCTCAAGTTCTCTCTGGTGTCGTCCTTGAGGATTGCATTGCAATAAGGAATCCAACTGGCCCAGGTCGACAACATTCCACCGGCACCGGGTCAAAGCAAACCAGTTTGCTCGAGTTGGTTGCACTGCGAAATGTGCTGAAAATTAAAGCGGCATTTCAGACAGTGCCACTTTTTTTGTCAGCACTGCCAGGTGCCTGTATAGTGGCGGCGGAAAAAGATTACTCATACATGTGTTTTTCCCATTTGATTGTTGCCTCCGAAACTTTTTTTCTTTCTTTTTACTCTTATGCATTTGGTAGAAATTAAAGCGCCAAATTGCAATGGAGCTTTCTAGAGGTGTCAAATTTTGACATTAGTGATGAAAGAGGATCTTTTATTTCTACAGCATGGAGTTTTTGCTAAAATCGCAAGAATGGAAATTTTTCACATGTATGGGTAATCTTTTTCCGCCGCCAGTATACCTGCATTTGCAGGTACTCAGTGCCAACAGTCCAGGCTCAAACTGATAGGATCACCCGGGACATCAGGGACCTTATTCAAATCAACCTGCTAAATTTAGAGGCTGCTACGCTAGCAGCTTCTTGGTAGGACCACATTGGATTAGAAGGAGGTTGATAGAGTGCTTTTTGAGTGTCCGGTCCACATGTAGCGCTACTGTCACTGTAGGGATGAGTCGTCGAAATGGCTATACTATGCGTTTTGGAGATGGTATTCCACTGTAAATAGGAATAGTCAAGTAGATTTTCCATGGATTTCATTTCCAGACATTGATCGGGGAAACCCAGAAGACCCCAGGAAACAATCTAGGAATGTCACTCAGGGTCAGAGTCAGTGTCATGGTCCCCTATTGGCCGGGAACCCCTGAACAATAGGAAATGGTCATGAAAGTCAGTAAAACAAGTAAAACACTTTGAAATTGGCCAGGAACGACCATTAATTAGATTGGAGATACACCGAACACCCCGGGGAACAACCCCTGAAAGGTCTTTCGGTTTCAGGTCATTCGGGGGGAATCGGGGGCCATGCATCCGATTCGGATGCATGGCCCCCGATCGTTGGGGGACCCCTGAAACAGGAAATGATCGTGAAACACTAAAAATGATCCTAAGAGTCGGTGAACTTGAAAATCGGCCGGAAACGGCCCTGAATTGATCGAGGATATCCGAAAACACACTGCACAGAAGTTGGTACATTGCTGTTCGCACTCCGCTGATTATTGGGCACTACGCCTGAAGAAGACAATTATTATTAATGGAAGGATAATGGAACCACCATGACTGCACTCAGACATGTGAATCTAACAACCCTGCAATCCCTACCAACCACTTGGGATCCGGAGCACTTTTTGCTACAGGAACGTATCCATAAACCCTAACTACACCTAAACCGTTTTTTAATGTTTGGTTCTGTTGCTGTTGTGATCTTTGGAGGAATTCAGATTTTATGAACAGTTGGCTTTCCGAGAAAAATGACATGCTGCGATCGACATCGCAATGAATCGTCGATGCACGTTGCAGGAAGTGAGAATGTGATCTTGAAATCAAACGAAAGATGCCGAAATCACAAATTTCAATTGGCCAGGATGTGATGCAGCTTTGAAATGGAGGGACCTAGGTGACCAGTGTTTTTCCATTCAATTCAGGGTCATTCCCGGCTGAGTGCCAGTGCTTCATGACTTTCAGAGTCATTCCTTTTTTTTCAGGGGCCTCCAACCAAGCAGAGGCCATATCTACAAACTGGACGGCCCTGCGTGATCTTTCAGGGTTGCTCCCAGGCCCCAGGGGGTCTTCGAGGCTTCCCCGATCTCATCCAGGCCCGTTCCCAGCCGATTGCCAAGAGTACAGGGTCATTCCCCGTTTTTCAGGGGCCTTCCAACAAGCGGGGGTCCAAAAATGCCTCTCCCCCCAAAATGCGATCGATGTAAAAACTTTCAATAGTCATTTTCACCGCTTTTGTTTTTCGGTGCAATGTTGTGTCAACTTTCAATCGGTGTTTCTTATCAAGGTGCAAAGGTAAAGAGGTCAAATTTGGTACCTAATACTGAATGGAAAAATTCAAAATTGAGTGACAATCCGAATTTGAGATTTCCCATCCAACGTGCCACCTGTGACTCCGTTTCCATAAAAACTTGGCGCTGTACCATTGCGTAAGCAAACAGAATTGTTAAAACATAGAACTGGAAAGAGTAGAC
>JASGXE010009388.1:0-15745 GCA_030068105.1 Sinentomon sp. SZTP_YWyxl
ACATAACCTTCAACCCGTCCTTAGCTAACCTAACCTAACCTATCGTTGCATTTTTTTCGTTTTTTTAGGGTGTCCGAACTTTAACAGTGGTTGAACGGAAAAATGGCCAAAACAATGGGCATTTCAAATAAGTGTCCGCTGAGAAAATATGCTGCAATTATGGACAAAATGGTGCCTCGATTTTGTCTGTCTGGGCACGGTCTCCAAACCACACCAAACTTGCCCAAACGTAACCAACCTAAGCGAACCTAATCTAATCAAACTTGCCAAAACCTAACCTAACCTAAACGAACCTAACCTAACTCCGTAATCAGTTGGAACAAATTCAAAACACAAAAACAAAAACTCCCACGCAAAATGAAATGAAAAGGCACACACTCTCGTGAACTATGTTGCGACGACAGTCTCCACGATTGCGGCGGTTGCGACGGGATAGGTGGTTCGGACGGTTGCGACGGTGCGGACGGTTGCGACGGCTGCGACGGTTGCGACGTAGTTGCGACGGTAGCCAGGGATTGTAAACCTTTACCCAAATAAGAGGTTCTTTGCGAAAATTAGAGAGGTCTTCAGGGGAAATTATGTTGTTGCGTTTGAAGGCAAAGCTAACATATGATGATCGGTGCAGGAACAAACAGGGTGCTCACTTTTTGACATTTGGGGAATTCGGCTTGAAATTAATTAGAGAAACTGCAAATGGAAAATAAGCTGGTGATTAAGGGTCCTTTAGGCACCACATCCACGTTGCCGCAAACCTCTTCAACACCCTTCATCGACACCTGTCACATCGACTGAACAAACCAGAGACGCGCGTTCAATTCTCAACTCGTTTCACTTGCGACAGTCTATTATGCACTTGCCGTGGTCCAAGCTTCCTCTGCCATGATGAGATGGGAAACCGAGTCGTCTTGACCGGCGTCATAGCTGCGAACAGCCAATCACAAACCGGCCTCTTTTAATCCGTTCCAAAGCCGACATTTGAAATTGCCGGTTTAACTCCAGCAAGTGTAAAAAATAGCCGAGGCTAAAAGGTCGAGTGAAGAGTAAAGTCTGGACTTTTGCAAACTTGAAATTACCGATTTTTCTTTATCCGGATTTAAGTCCTGACTGCGGATTAACCTTGCACCGGATCAATTTGACACCGGGCTGCGTTTACCCTCAACTTGAAATTGCCGCCGTGAATGTGCCTTTTGTTTCAGAAATTGGGAATAGATCGAAAACAAATGTTAAAAAGGTCCTATTTTCAGGCCTGTAATTGCTCATAACGAAAGTCTCGCGTCCCATACCATTTCAGAGTGACCAAACAACATGAAAGCTTCAACCAAACTTCCTGTTGAAGCACTCCTTCAAGAAGCTGTGAGGAAAGCAGCATTGGCTCAGGAAAGTGGGCAAAGTTATTTCTCATGCAAAAAAGACCATCGATGCATTATTGCGCTTCGTTTAGCAAATTCTGTGCTAACAAAAATTGGAGAAATTTAGTCCAAAAAGGCTAGTTTTGGTTCTCTTTCGACTCAAATGTGGCAGTTTTGCACAGTTAATTCGTCCATTTTCACTTGTGGCAATGCACAAATATGGATGAGTGCCTCGCTCTCAGACAAGCTATGATTTTTGGAGATCCGTGAACATCTAATGAAAATGGTCGTAGAAAAATGCTTTCTCAGTATCCGAAAATGCTATTTTTTCATGTGTTCAGTCGTCCATGATGGCCCTTTTGTGGATGACATCAATCCCCTGGTAATCAACCCGTGCCTATGTGACTTGAACAGTGATATCACATTTTGAGACAGGACAGCACCTCACCATTGCCTGATGATGGGCACCACACCATCACATGCCTGCAGCAGAGGGAGCTATGGAAAACTATGCATTGTCAATGGGAGGCATCGGAAACACTCCTTTCACATGATAAAGTGATCAGAAAATAAACACATTTGTTGGATGCCTATAAATGAATTTCGTTGAATTTTCAATTCAATCACTGACTGCACCCTGTCCACCATGGCACCACGCTGGTTTCATTCATTCCAGTTTCAGAAAAATGTGAGCAATTGCACGTTTACATGGTTATGAAAATAAATCTGGCATCATGCAAATTGGATATGAGTTTTGTTGCCTTACGTTTGTTTTTGAAATCCAGAAACGTTTCTGGGAAAGTTTGAAATAGGTTGTAAATCATTACACAGGGTGTCCTGTAAATCAACCCACCGAAATGTCAGGACAGATTCCCCAGGACCGTGCAAATCGAACTCAATCAGTGGAAAAAAGTGATCCGATCCCCCATTACAGAGTTTGCCCCCCAAAATGGACCCTTTTGGGGTATTCATGGGGGTGTAAGATTTCACCGTAGAACTGTCAAATTTTCAGGATTCTGCGGAACAAGGAAATTAACAAAAAATGAACAGTGACAAAAAACCATCCGAGCCTCCACAGTGCCCGCCAAAAAAAGCCCAATTTGGGGTTGTTTTGGGAAACAGATATGGAGATTGGGGGGTCTCCAGAGAACATGCCTGAAAATTTGACAGTTCTATGGTAAAATCTTACCTCCCCGATGAATACCCCAAACATGGAAGTAATAAAGAAACCTGGAAGCAACAAAGCCCAGCGAAAATGGTTCCAGGTTGTGTTTCACTTTTCATCCGCAAATGCGCCACCACATTGGCAAGAGCGACGGAGGAGCTGCCTGAAATGCGCGACTGTCAGCGGTGCGACGCTCACAGAAAGGGAATTTTCTCTGCAACTTGGTGACGGATTTTGATGAAACTTGCTGTGGTAGAAAGCTAAAAATTGAGCGAATTCAGACATGTATGATGATTGATGATCCTCCCAAACTTTCTGCGGGTAAAACTTCCAATCATTTGAGGGATCTAACGTGTTGTGAATATGTCAAATTCTGGGTTATTGCTCATATTTTCAATGATTGTGCGATTTCTTCCGTTGTAACATGGTTTCGACCTGTGGAAGAGTTGTAGGGGAAGCTTTCAGCTTTCCAAAAACACCAAAATCATTGCATTTGAGCACCATTTGGCAATTTTATCAAGCGAGATGCAAACATTGTTTTGTTTGCGACAAAGAACAAGCGTCAAAATTGATGGCACACAACCAGCCGAGTTCACAAACAAGAAAGAGGCCACCGCGGAAAAAACAGTGCAACGCATGCAGCTCAGTTTAAGAGGAAGGAACTGGAATGAATTTGCCGACAATCCGCTGTGGTTCAGTCGTTAGGCAAACTTTCTTAAGTGCCTGAGGACCCGGGTTCGATTCCCGGCTGTGGCAAAAGTTTTTTTCAACTGGTTTGTGGACAATGTGGCAGCAGGCGTTCTCCAGGCTGAGGGGACACACCAGGCAGCAAACGTGGGAAGGTTTCAATTCAATGGCCATCGAAGCCAAACAAAAAACGATGTGTTCCTTGAACGCGAGACCGGGCGAAAATACGAAATTGTAGATGTGTTAGGTTTGGTCAATTAGGGATGCGGTTTATCTAGGCCAATCGGGCACATCCCGATGTTGCGCGTGGAAAAAAGCAATAAAACTAACGAAACGCAACCTAACCAGCCAAACCTGCCTCAAATCTGTCCTTCCGTTTTTCCTATAAACGATTTTCCTTGTTCAGAGTACCTTGTTTTCTCACTTTTTTGTGGGCCGGTAATTTTTGTTTGGGGTTCGATGGAAAAGTGCTCCAATTCGTGTAGATTAATCAAGTGGGGACATTTGCGTTGAAAGTCCTCAAAGTTTTGTACTTGTTTTCTTTTTCTTCATGCCGAAAAGAAATTTTTTAACTTTTTTCACTGTGCGAAAAATGCTAAATTGATCCAAAATACTCAAATCCATGCTCTGAACTGTGAAGAACTCTGTCCGAACTTCTGCCAGGGCTCAACTTCGTGGAATTCCGCTGGGGCCTCGTCCGCTCATTGGCCCATGCATTTGCCTACTGCATTCATTACGAGATGAGCGGAATTGGAAATTTGAAGTCGGGTCGGAATCGGGTCGGAAATCTGTGAGGTCGGAACGAATCGGAACTTTTTCGGAATCGGAACAACACTCGGAATCGGAACTGTGATCGGAATCGGAATTTAAACCGGAATCGGTATTTCGACCCGCGGTTTTTGCAATTGTTCGCGTTGTTTTGCCGGCAAATACACTTCCAACCCTTTGAAAAATGCACATCTTTTGAAAAATCCATTTCTTGGAGCAATTCCGCCCTTCTGGAACGTCGAACACCAGGACCAATTGAAGATTTTCGTTGTTCTGAAAGTTTCGACACAATCCCGAAACTTTCGGAATTCCAAATTTTCGGAATTTCAAAAAATTCCGTTCCGATTTCGTTCCGATTCCGTGTTCCGAATCTGGTGTTCCGACTCATCTCTCCATTTCAGAAGTACTGGGAAATTTTTTCGTCTCACAGTCGACACCGCCGCTGCTCACTTGTTCCCTGGCATGTGCTATTATTGGCTTGCCTTGTGGTGGGAAATTTGGTCTCTGGAACACCCATTTTTCTCCCAAAATGAACCTTTGTGTTTCAAAATTTCATCAACTTGTGGGGGTTTCGCCCCCCGACCCTACACCAGGGGGTCTGCCCCTTGGAACGCCGTTGGGGTTCTGCCCCAGACCTCGATTACTGGTGAACTTTATCGACCAGACCCCCGCCTTTGATGCGACAAGCGTTACCGTTTATTCAATCTTTAAACTATGACTCCAGCCCAGCAGAAAAGTTAGTGTGGTTTTGGACACATCCTAGAGCCTGGCAGTGGTGCGTTCCACTCAAAAATAAAAAAGAAAATCGTCAAAAAGGAGAACGGAATGCGCGTTTTGCATCGATTCTCTGCGTCCATTCCCATTCTTTTGCCAACGTGGTGGCGCATTTGCGGGAGAAAAAGGAAACACAAGGTGGAACCATTTCGGGCTGCAGAGAGATGGCACTATGTTCATTCTAGTTATTTTATTATACTTCTTTGACCCCAAAAGGGTCCACTTTGGGGGTTTTGAGGGGGCATAACTCCATAATGGGGGGTCAGATCAGATCATTTTCTTCCACCGATTAAGTACCATTTGTATGGTCCTGGGGAATCTATTCTGAAATATCAGCAGTTGATTTACGGAACACCCTGTATATTTGACGAAATCCTCAGAGGAGAATGAAAAAAGAATGCGTAGATTTCATCTTTTCATTTTATAAGAAGCAGAAAAGAGAATCATACGAAATAACCAAAAATCAAACAACATCCAAATTTAGTTCATTTGTTTTTTGTCAGTGTCCTTTGTTTTTCAGCATGTTCCACCGTTTTCTCAAAAACAATCAACCCTTTCCTCTTTCGGATGTCGTTCATATATTTCTTGGCTCGGTTTTCCGTGTCTGATATTTCTCCAAACAACAGCATTTCTTCATTTGTAGATGGCTGCCAGTTAGGATCTTCTTGGATCACCTGTCAAAAGATAAAGAGAAAAGAAAAGTTTAAACGAGGAGGCACATGCTGAAGTCTGAAACAGGCCTTTTCCCACACACCAACCAACAACACATCAAGGTGACGTTGGAGATTTGTTCGACCTGCTTATTTCAGAATTTATTTGTTCCAGAAAACAAAAAAGCGTTCGTTTTTTTTAACAAATGGTGACAGGAGCAAAACAAAATGTGATGGTAGTTGGTGTATTTACTTCCGTTGCAACACTGACTACCACGTTACATAAATACACCAACTGCCATCTGTCATCATTCCTTCCGCCAGCTCCAAATTCATTCAACAAAATGTGTGTGATACACATTGGAAGCCTTTCGTTGGTGATCGATCACACACACAGGTAGTTTAGTTTTTGGTACTTTTGCTTTCCCGATCTGGAGTGCCTGTCTGTTAGTCTATTATGTTACATAAGTGGGTGGCTCTTTGGATGAAAAATAACAGCCAGAGATGCATCACATAAAAGAAGGGTAAAGTTTGTCATGAAGTGTAGTCCTTCTGTTGAGCAAAATCTCTGCAAAGATTTTACCAAACAGTTATTGCTGCCGAAAGAGCCGAGGCCATAAAGGCCATTTATCAATGATGTTGCATGAAGATCCACATGCTCAACAATTCTTCAACATGGCAGTGTGGGTGGGGATGGAGAATACGATTCTCCAATCTGTTCTCCATCTGCCAATGTTTCACTAACTGATTCACCAGCCATACGGCAGGTACGTGGATCGCTCGCCATGGCAATTAATTGACATCGCATTGATAAATAAAAAGCACACTGTGACAGATCAGATTTCCCTCACAAGCAAGAGCCCATTTAGAAGAAGGAAGGAAGGAAGGAATTGCAGTGGCCGATTATCAATTGTGTGCTCATACGTTGAGCTTCTCACATGACTTTCGTCGTCTTGATAATGAAAATGAGGTCAATGAAAAATGATGAGACCAGATAAAATCATCAATCACCAGATGAAGAAATCAACCCACTTTTGGGGAGTGAAATCAAAAGAGAAAACGAAAGTTATGTTTTGTTGTCTTTTATTTCATTCGTTGTTAGCAATGAGATTATGATCAGAAACTGCACCCTCTTATATCAATGGCCAAAACTTAACCAAGACATTCAGCGCTGCAAACAACAGTTCGGAACAGTTTCCATTTATACGTATTCATACCCAAGACTCATATATGTGGTTTCAGAGCAAGTTAATATCTCGCTCGGTACAGGGTGGGTACCTATTGGGTGTGCTTGAAGACACTGAGCATCATATGCAGAGTAAACTCAGAGCCAACTTCAATTTCTATTTAAACCACATTATTTAATTTTTATCAATGCCATTCTCATTCAATTCAATGTGAAAGTTAGAATCAGGTGAAGTTTTCCAGTGGATAAGGACATTAAAACAACAAGTCTAAGTCTCCCTGAGACCTCATGCGAACCACAATCTGATTTCTCCTCACAATTGAAAGATGTTTACAGAAAATGAAAAAATATCCAATTATTCAAGCGGATCGCCCTGGCCTAGGAATATCAGCTGTTCTTACCTCCCAGTGATCAAATACCAACTGTGGACTAGCAAGTCCAGATGTCTCTCCGTACTTCATTTGCAAAATCGAAACTCTCAACAACCGGCAACGGCTGCAACTTCAAACATGCCTGAGCCTTCTTTTAAGTCGCTGTGCAGTAGGTATTCTGCCATGTCATCTGCCCAGAACTGCGTGCATACAATCGACCTGGAAGAACAAAAACGCAAGAATTGGGAAGTACTCTTAACACCGATGTGAAGGATATTTTTTAAACAAATTACTGACATTTTTCTGGACAACGGATCAATCTTCAATTGACCATTTTTTGATCGAACAACCCTGCAGAACTCACCATTCTGCAGCAAAACGATTTAGAATGAATTGCAATTTTGCAAACTTCCTTTATGCAATCAGCTCTTGAGCAATTTATAACTGTCCACCCACACACCAGCTAACAACTTTTTGCTGCAAATTGCAGAACATCGCATGACGCCCGTTCTTTAAAGACCGACTCTTTAAAGCGCTTGTAATACGTCTACCTCCCTCCGGACGCACAACACAAGTGTAAGGTTCACAAGTGTAAGCAGCACATACCTCATGTGCTGGCACCGGTTCCCATCAGAACACCGAAGTTGTGCAACGTTTGGCCATGACAGTACATGGATGGGAAACAACGCAAGTACCCCAGGTTGTGCTGCTGGAAGGGAGCTTAGTGGCCAAGTCCCTCGCCTCCTTCAGATGGGACGTTAAACAGGAGGTCCCGTATGCAGCATCACACTGCGCACGTTAAAGAACACCCAGCACCAGGTCCAAAACAGAGGCTTGGCAGGTTACATTGCAGAGAAGCCACACATCACCAGACACACGTCTCCGTTCTGCAGAGAATGCTCTCTGGGAAATTCTGCGGGTTGGCACATGCTGAAAAACTGATCCGAACCGTTTCCGTTGAATGCGTTGGGCTGCAATTATGGAGCATTGTTCTCCTTGCGAGCCCAATTTGCACAAGGTTCACGCGGAGCCACCGGCCGGCTGTCAGCTCAAGATGGCAAATGAAGAGGTAGAAGAAGGGTCTTTGCAGATTCACAGTCGTGGAGTTTCTGACAACAAAAAATCTCTCCATGATTGAGGCCTCAATCGCATCTTTGTCCACAGCACAGGAAAAACAAATGAATCGGCAGCTGGCATCATTGAAACATAACCTCAGACATTAACGTGACCTGACCTCATTTAATTAGAGTTCCTAAGCTAAGCATTGCTTTAGCGTTAAGAACTGCTTAAACTTCGAATTCTTTAGAATAAATTAGGGAATTTCTTAGTCTTATTCAATTAGCCATTCTTAACGCAAGGTAATGCTTAGTGTGTTCTAAACTATGATGGATATGACATTGGTGAAGATTTCCATTGATATGGTATGAATTGTATGCAAAACGATGGAAATCGTCCGTCAAATTCCTCAAATGGTTTTCTCTATAATTAAGGAAATAAGCGTATCAGTTTTTCATCTGGATGATCCAACCAAAAAAGTCCATTTTTCATTGCCATTACTGAATCCCAGTTACAATTACAGTTGTTCCATCATAAAACACTGCTTCTGCTGGCAAATGCTTACACGTGTCAGGTCAAGGTAGCTACGAATTCAATGGCCATAATTCTGTTTTCCCTTGCTTTTCCCTCCTTGAATTTTGATTCCTTTTTTATTCTCATGCATTCTTTTCATCGCCCATGACCTCCGTGATTTCAGTAAAGATTGAAATGTCGTTCGTGTTTTGTGCCATGGCAACAGAAAGCAACTCATGATTTTTGTGCAAATGAAACTTTTGACCAATGTAGGGTGCTGAAGTGACTGGTAAAGCTTAAGTTACCTATTTGTTGGCGCTTGGTAAAAAAAACAAACGATTTGTTTTTGTTCTTGCTGTGGTGACACGAATACTTTCGTAATACGTGGGCTGTACCAGAATTAATGGAAGTTGCATCGTCAAATGCCTTGGGTACAACTTTAATCAATTTCACATCCTAAAATCACTTGAGGCATTCTTCCTCGACATCGATGCAAATTTCCACCCTTCTCATGCAACTATCAGATGTTCCACGTTGATCCAAAGTGGGCTCTTTTTTGCCTCTGAATTTGTGCTTTTGACCAGGGCCGGACAGAGGAAAATTGCAGTTCTGGCATTGCCCGTTTGATTTTTGTGAAAGGGCAAGAGAACAAGCCGAGGTCAGGTGTACCTGTGAATGCCTTGTGAGAACCATTTTGCTCTTCTGCAGGGTATTCCAAAATTTCTAGATTTTATGATGGCGATATTTTCATTGGGGTCTTTTTCATTGATTCTGCAAGCCGACTGAGCCATTCTGGTACGGATTTTAGAAAATTCTTTTCAACCAAGAACGCTTCAGATCAAGCCAGCAGACAGAAGGATGTTTGGGGCTGAATCAGCTGCAGTTGTTCTGTCGTCATCTTCCACTGCCTCTGTGCACTACCCTTATTTTGCTCGTTCACAACCTGACTTTTTAGCTTGTGATTGAGGGTCAATTTTGAACACCCTGTAACAGAGGAAAGCTGTTGCATTATTCAAGCACCAGTGGAAAATGAGCGACCTGGCCACGATTACTGTCTCCAAAATGGCAGGATTTTGAGTTGCATAATCTTCGAGATCAATGCCATTGAATTGTTTGAATTGTTTTCCACCTTTGAAAAATCTTTACTTTTTCTTCAGAGCACAAAACACATTGAATATAAGGATCTCTATTGGTACTGAGAAGGCTGATAAAATTGTCCTTTGGCACAAATGTCCACCATCGAAGTATGTATTTAAGCAAACAAAACTTTGCCAATATCGCATGCAGAATTCCAGGACAATGAGCGAATTTTCATAAATTCTGGAACAACCTACGCAGAACGGTGCCCTGTGTTTGTTTTGGTTTTTCTTTTGCACATATATTTTGAGGCCTGCCTTGTTTCTGTTGCCAACCTCATACTTTTTTTATATTTCACGAAGAGTCTGCGCATCCCAATAATTCATCCAGGCGAAGTGCCATAATCCGAATCCCGTTCATCCCATTCACTTCAAAAAGATTGTCCATGAGTCATGACCATAGCGCAACCCTATGGCTGTCTCAAAACAGATGATAGCGTGTTTTCCCATTTAAGTGCTGTTTTTCCGTAGGTGTTTAGGCGTTTTAATTATTTTTTACAAAAAGGGTACAAAAGAAGCAAAGAAGTGAGATTTGGGTGTGATTTGAACCCTGCGATGTGGGTCAGTGCCTTTGAGGAAATTGTGAAAATAATCCAAAAATACAGAGATTACCAATAGTCCTCGAACATAGGAGTCGTTTTTGCAAGCTTTTCTCTACGGGTGACTGTGCAGCCCAGGTGGTTTGGGAGCTGTTGGTTGCATCTGGCTTTGTTGCAAGTTTCATTATATAAAATTAATTTTGAAATATTTTTTTTCGCAAAAAAGATGATATCAAGACTTGACCAATTGGCTTTGAAATTGAAAAGGAATTAATAACGCACACCTCCTATCAGTTTGGGAGTCTTTTCACAAATTGGTGAGCATGGCCCGGCCATAAAAGGACTCCGCGAGTGTTTGTTCAAACAGATTCGACAAAAATCTACGGCAATGGAACTGGTAGGAGTTTATTTCTGGTTCACGTGTGTAGGAAAAGAAAACAGATTGACTGGCAATCCACAACGCACGTGATGTTAGACTTCAAACGAATGCCTGGATATATTTGTGCCAGGCAGCGTTTTATCCTTGACAAAATTCATTTGCTGAAGTTGAGCAATCGTCAGTTTGCTGCTGTTTGGGCTCGGAAAGCGTTGACCGAAACGCCTCTCATTTGGGCCTGAAGAAAAAAATGCCCTGATTTACCAGATGAAAATTGATGCATGCGAATGTGCGTTGACCTGTATCTCGTTGGTTGACCTCCTGTGCTCGGCCGTCTTTCGTGTAGCTTCTTTTGCTTTTACATCTCGGCGTTGGGAAGCATAAATTTTTTCGTTTTAATGTGGTCGAAGTTAATTTTCAATTCAAAAATGTTTGCGCTTCTGCATCAATTTGCCACCTGGCCACTGCCTCAGACAAGACAGAAAGACGTTTTCGTCCGTGATGCAGTTCATTTCAGCAAAATTAACATGCCTTTCGCTGCGGTTTTTCCTTCCTTACAGTTCCAAAGACATATGTCCACATGTGGTGTACCTCTTGACCAAGTTAGCATGCGCGATTTGATTTGCGGTTAACAGAGGGAAAGCAAGGATTACGTTGACAATATCCAATAGCCGCCGGACGTCAAGCAGAGTTTGGTGGTTTGCGGATGCCACGTACACTCATCAGATCCGAAACTGACAAATACCTGACGAGAGTTTTATCATATGAATAAAAAAATCTTTATTCGTATGGTTTTATGTTCATCCAAAGGCAGTCGGGATGTGTCCCCAGCCGCAGTTGCCAGATCTGCCCCATGCCATGCCATCTTGCAGAAAGAGTTGGATTTCATTCCAACCCGCGAACGTCTCTTGCTTCTTACAACAGTTGCACTGAAAACGCACCCAGGCGCGGGATAGACTTGAAGCAAGCGGGAAAATAAACGAATTTTGTTTTGAAAAATAAAACTTTGGCCAAATGGCAAAATGTGGGAACAAAAAAAGCAAAAAACCTGGGTGCACAAGGAAAGGAATCCAACTTTTAACTGGAAGGCTACATACGAAACGTGATCACTCAAGTGGCGCATCATTTCCGAAAACAGCTCCGGGCAATCCACTTCCAGTGGGGGAAAATGACAGGCCCACCGAGAGGGGGGGCAGAGGGGGCAAAATCCGGGGGGCCCGCGTGCCCCGGGGGGCCCACGTGCTCGGGGGCCCACGTGCAAAAGGGCCCCGGGGCTCATGCCAAGAATAAAAAGAAGAAGAAAAAATTAAAAGTTGAATTTTTGGGCCCATGAAAAAAGGAAATGTTTCTTTTTCTTCTTGTAGATGGCAGCACCACTGATATTGTTATTTTTGTGGACAAGCACTTTTTTGTGAACGGTAACAGAGTTTGTTGGGAACTCGTCCAGTTGATATGGTGCAGTTTTCCCCTTTGAAAGGGCTTTTCGTTCGCATTTTATGCGAACGACGACAACTGGTCACCACAGTTTGAGATGTGAGGCTATATTATACTCTTTATTTCATTCACAAGTGCTGTGAGATAATGCAGTGACAAAAATACAAGCGGATAGCGACTATATACTCCCAATGCTTTTTGGCCGGAGTCCCGAGTGCGTGCCATGGCTGCAAATATCAATATTTTGCTTGAGGTTAGGTTAGGTAAGGTTAGGTTAGGTTAGAATAGGTTAGAATAATGTACTTTAACGTAACCATGAGCAAAACACAATTTATTTGAAGCCAATTGGCAGGAAAACAGAGTTGCGATGACGAAGGAGTATATAGTCGCTATCCTCTAGTACAAAAATAAGTGCTGGGGGTCCGTACCAAGGCTCTATGAAATACCTGTCGAAAGACCGGGTATATGTATACTGGGTAACCTTGCGGACTGCCCAGGCGGGAGGGGGGAATGTGGAAGTCCGAAGAAATCAGGAGGTCACCTGAAAGTTGGCGAAATTACGTCAAACACGTCATAGACCTTAGGATGTTGGAATCACGTCATTGGGCTTAGGATATTAGTTCTGATCTCTGAGAGCTTCTCTTGTCTTCTGGACTTGCTTTCTTGCCCAAAAATCGCCCATTGGCCTGGGCTGCAGCTCAACGTCGCGACAGTCCTCTTGTATTCCTTTGCGCCCTGGGGGCCCACGGCAAGCTAGCCAGGGGGCCCACGGCAAGCTCTCAGCGGGCCTGGAAAATGATACCATCATAAAGTCAAATTACCAATGAACGAACGGCGATCTTTATCATTGTGAACATCCCGACGGCATGGTCATGGGCAAAATTCCCCCAAGGCTGAACTAACTGCTGTTTTCACTAACCTGCCATTTTCCCGCGAGGCTTGAAACCGAAAAAAACCAAAGTGGGCATGGCATACCGACTTCCCGCACGAAAATTGAAAAAAGCCCTCGAAGTCCGCAGCGCGAGGGAAGGCATAATGACCATCATGAGTTTTTGACCGTCATTGCGAGAGTTTTTCTTCTGAGAGTAAAAGCACAGGGTGCAGGTCATTGGCTTTCGTTTTTGTTTTTAACCTCTACCGCATTGATGAGGTCTCTCACGAATTGGCATCAACAAATTGGCATCAACAGAAGGGACAGTCGCCTGCAGTGAAATGTTGCTGTGCTATGTTCGAGGACTTTTGATCAGAAGTGTAAACATATTTTCCAGGTGGTGTTTAGGACGACTGCGTGCTATTCGACGTTGTTGTGTAGAAACAGTCTGGAAGGTCAGCTTTTCATAATATTTGAGTCATTTCCCGTTACGCAGGGGTTTCCCCTTCGCATGTGTAAAGTACCATTAGGCCTATTTCCATGAATCGAAATAGGTATCTGTTACACAGGCCGAGCATCTCCAGAAGCATAATGCGCGATCCACAAAAGATCTGGTGACACACGCATTCCGCCGCATTAAATAGACTGGCGTAATGACTCGAGCATAACATGGGAAAAGGTCATGGTTTGCTTAAAAAGCAGATAAAAATTCTTGAGAATGATCTCGACAAAACCCATCAGTTTGAAAAGAGGCAAATGAGAATTCACCGGGCCATAGTTGTGTGACAATTTTTGGCGCAGCCGACACCCACTTCATCAAGCTCAGTTTGAATAATCAAGCGGCAAGCGGGGGGAACGCACCTGGATAGAATGTATTTAGATCGAATGGTTTTTAGACCGAAAATTCGATCCAATCACCATTCGAACTAAAATGCATTCGAACTAAAAACACTTCGATCTAAAAACCATTCGATCTAAAAACCATTCGACCTAAAAACCGTTCGGACTTATGCGCATTCGGTCTATTCGCCGTTCGGAGTAAAGTACATTCTGACAAAACGAGATTCTATCCAAATGCAATTCGACCTAAAAATCATTCGATCTAATAGTCATTCGATCTAAAAACCACTCGGAGTAAAACGCATTCGGACTAATCGCCATTCGAACTAATGCACATTCGGTCTAATGCAGATTCGATCCAGATACGATTCGAAGTAATTTGGTTTCTGTTCAAGTGGCATTCGAACAAACTTCAGTTCGACCCACTGTCCATTCTTCTCGGCTGTTGACGTTAAACTTTGGCAGATTCTGAATTTTTCCACACAAGGCTGCGGAGATGGAGATAGTTTGTTTTGAATCTGAACAGTTCCACATCTTGCAACCGCCTCTCTTGTTTGTTTTATCTGTGTATAGGTTATTGAACCGGAAAAGGTTAGGTTAGGTTAGGTTTAGGTTAGGTTAGGTTGTGTTTCGATAAGTTTGAAAATTTTTGGCGTTAAAAAAAATCATCCCCAACAAATATCCCGACCCATTTTATGCAATGTTAAAGCTGATGTCAGGATTAAACCAACATAACAACCACAGCGCAAAAGCCAGACTTTTCGGAAATTTTTCGTTCTTATTCACATTCGATGCAAACGACATTCGATCCAAACGCCACTCGAACAAAAACCAATTCGGTGCAAAACTCGTTCGGGCCAAAATACATTCGAACCAAAAGCAATTCGAACCAAAAAACATTCGATCCAAAAACCATTCGAACTAAAAACAATTCTGACCAAAAAACATTCGAACTGAAAACCATTCGAACTAAAAACCATTCGAACTAAAAAGCGCTCGAACTAAAAACCATTCGAACTAAAATCAATTCGGACTAAAACCCATTCGGAGCAAACGTCGTTCGGACTAAAGTTCATTCCAACTAAAGTCAATTCGGACCAAAAGCCATTCGGACCAAAACCCACTCGGACCAGATGCCGTTCGGACTAAAGTCCATTCGGCCTAAAATTCATTCTGCCCAAACAACATTCGGTCCACTTCCCCCTATCCGGCAAGCGGGGCTGAGCTGCAAATAGGCACATTGTTACATTCCGCGTGAGTTGATCACGTCATGTCTGCAAATCGCAAACTGATGTTCGTTGGGTTCGTAAAAAAAGAAACCTGTATAGGTACTCGTACAAATGCCGAAAGGATGTGATGTTCAACGCCCTGAATCGCCTGTCTTTGGAGCATGCAGGTTCCATTTGAGAAGCTCTGAGATTTGACGGGGTCAGAGCGGCCAAGGGGGCGCAGCCGCCTAGTTTCTTGGGTGTCAGGTTGGAGCAATGGGGTAAGAAATTTGTTGATTCTTGACGCGGTGAGCTTGGTGAGCGCTCGGGCGGTCTCGGAGGGGTTTGGGTGGACAAAGCGAATGATGCGCCATCAAAGCGGCCAAAGCCAGGCCGGCCTAAAGACAAAAATATCGGGAAGAGTTTGTGGAGAAAGTGCGTGAAATCGGCGCTTACAATGCGAACTTCACCAGTTCACTGTGAGATGGCTGACGGAAGAATTAAACACGACCAAAGACGATTGACAAAATTTTGACAAATAATAATTTAAACAAGCGGAAAGTCCGCGGTCCATTCGTTCCTCACACCTCAAATGAGGACCAAGAAATTGCTCGCATTGAACACTGCAAGGATCTCATCGATCATCAAACAAAGCACCAAAGTGCTTCTCGCTCGTGCATGTTCCCACTCCCAGGGTCACTGAAATCGAAAAATTTACAATTCAAGAAGTCACGAGAGAAGGCAATTTTGATTTGTTTCCGCGACACTACACGTAAAAAGGCATTACACTTGTATTATTCGTCCCACAGCCCAGGGCCAAAA
>JASGXE010009389.1:0-16505 GCA_030068105.1 Sinentomon sp. SZTP_YWyxl
ATGTGTTGACTTTCAGGACGAATCGCATGGAATTTTTATGCTCGGTGAAGTGTTTCAGGGGGGAAATGGCCATTCAATTGCCAGTTGTCATGTCATATTTGCAATGAATTCAATCCTGTGTCAACACGCAGATTGTCATTTCATCCGCAGATTTCAAAATTGTCATTTCAGATTCCGAAATAATCATTTTGCCGGGCGAAATGTCCAAGTCTTTGAAGAAGTTATTGCTATATAGAGCAATATTCGACCACGCACCAAAAATGACAAACAAAAGGAGACGAACCTGATCCATACGCCGCGCCTACCCCAAGCCGCAAAGATATCAACTGAACTGTTTGTTTGTTGTGTTTGTGTTTTGGTTTTGAGTTTTTGAATTGTCGAGGAATGAAAACAAACGCGGCCATCCACATGGGATCAGCGGCAGGAGAGGAGGAATGTTGAACAAAACTAAAACTTTAAACTTGTGTAAGGTTTTCGGGGTGTTCCCCAGGGCTTCTTTTCGCCCACATCAACCCATTCATACTTTGCGCCTTACTCTGGCGCCATTCATACCAATCATTCACCATACCCACACTGGTGTTCGGTACCCCTGTATGTGTCTGTGGCTTTATTGTGTTTCTGTAACTTGCCGCCACTCTTGGACGGACTAAGTGTTCTTTAACGTGCACATGGTGAATTGCACACGGGACCACCTTCTTAAAGTCCCTTCCGAAGGACTAGAAGACTTGCCACTGAGTCTCCCTTTCTGCCACTGCAGCCAGAATGGAGCATGACCCAACCCACAAATTCCGGCTGTGGCGGGAATCGAACCCACAACCTTCGGATTTGGAGTCAGACCAGCGAACCAACTGAGCCACTGTGACAGACCACTGTGAAGAAAGACAAGACAAGACGTAAGGTATGATGCCTTCTTTTCGGCAAAAACCCACAACCTAAAATTTACTTTGGACTAAAGAGACAAAACAATTGAAGAAAAACATCTTTCACTCACTCACAAAACCCCAGCGCAACACAAAATTACATACCTACATTATAGAAATACCTAACCACTATCTAGCCCAACTCAAACTTGAACCACACAGCAAAACATCAAAAGATGCGAACGAGACTGCTCCTTCACAAACATGTTCAAAGCTCCTCTTGCCCTGGAATCTGAGATAAGTTTAAGTCAGGCCTACCTACCTACCTAAAGACAAAAATGAATGAAAGCGAAACAGAAAAACTTAGCTTTGAATTTTGGCCAAATCCTTCATCATTTGCTCAGCGTCAGATCAATCATCTCCCGGGCTAGGCATCGCCATTACACATCCTTCGTCATCCATTCAGTGTCATCACCCGAGCTCGTCAGACATCCCTCACCACAGTTGTTCGTCCAACTGTTCACCTTCACATTCGTCATTTATCTACACCTCCTTCGTCCTTCATTCCGGGTCATCTCCAGAGTTCATCAGAGATCCCTTACCACAGTTCATCCAACTGCTCACCTTGACATTCGTTCATTATCTAAAACATTCGATGCCCTGAAAGCGAACATTCGATGCCCTGAAAGCGAACATTCGATGCCCTGAAAGCTTATGGTACCAACTGGAGTACCTAATTCTTGGATCATCGGCGCATGATTTACCTGCGCCATTTGGCGCATGAGTAATTCTGGTGCCAGGCCTTTGGATTTGGCACAAGATTTGCTGTGCAGAGTCAACCCTGAGTAAAATGCATGAGTCAAACGCGCGATTTACCCGCGCCATTTGGCGCATGAGTCGATTTGGTGCCGGGCTCATGGTTTTGGTACAAGACTTGTTGTCGTGAGTCAACAAGAGTAAAATTTTGAGTCAGGCGCAAGAACCACCGGTGCCGTCAGGCTCTTGGGTGTTTCGTGTGCTTGGTCTTTGAGCTCGGCGCACCAAATGCTAGCTGGGAACCTAAACTAACCCATTTTAGGGGGTGTCCAGTTGGGTGTCCAGGTGTTGCAGGTTTGCATGCGACCTGCAGCACGCAAATGACGATCTGGAGCTGAGAAATGCCCGACCTGCAGGTTTCATTGCATGCGACCTGCAGCACGCAAATCAAAGAAAGTAAATAGGGGCAACCCTATTTACTATTCCTATTATATCCCTATATAGCAACTATCCCTATAGCAACTATCCCTAAGCAACTATAGCAACTATCCCTATAGAACTATCCCTATATAGCAACCCTGAAACATTGTTTCTTTGAGCGAGGGGCAACCCAAGCTCACTTTTATTAGGTTCTCACGGATGACTGGCTGTTCTAGAGAGCCATTTTTGATTTTTGATTCTGTCTATTGTTGATGCAATGGCTGCTAAGAACCAGAAGAAGGATGAGGTTCAATGTCCATCTTGCAATTACTTGGCGGGCCAGGGATCAATGGAATGCTCGGCCTGTCTGAACTGGTATCACAGGAAGTGCACAAAGCTCTCATCCTCGCAGTACAACGCTCTTTCAAAGGATGGTGAAGTCTGGCTTTGTGAATCTTGTTCATCAAAAGCCAAAAGCCCCTGCAGTTCTTCTGTCTCTTTGGATAAAGGTCATTCATCTGACGGTCATAGTCAACGTCAATTAGATGGTATTGTTTCAATGGAGTTCTTGAGTAAGCAGTTCGATCAAGTGAATGGGAAGCTAGACACTATTCTAAACCGGCTTGATGCAGTTGAGAAGGAGAACAAAATGCTGAAACTAGAAAATGCAGATCTAAAGAAGTATGTCAAAGAACTCTCAACTTAAAGTTTCAAAGATGGAGGACTATAGTTACAGGGAAGACCTTGAGATTAAGGGCCTTCCTACTCCGGATAAAGAAGACCCTGAAGATATTATTGACAGTGTCATTCAGATGGGGAAGTTCGTTGGAGTTACGGTTGAGAAATGGGACATCAGTACGGCTCATAAATTGCCCACTCGTAGTGGTCTTAAGATTCATGTTGTGCGTTTCACTCGACGATGTGTAAAAGATAATTTATCCGTGCTTGTAAAAAGACTAGGATTGCTACTAAGGATTTGGCTAAATTTCAAGATCTTCCACCTGGGCAGATCTATGTCAATGAGCATTTAAGTCCAGCTAAGCGCTTTTTATTTAACAAAGCTTGGCAATTTAAGAAAGATAATGGCTTTAAGTTTCTCTGGTATAAGAATGGCCGAATAATGTTAAAAATGAATGAACTGTCACCGGTTTTGTATGTTGATGACATTTCTGTCCTGAATACCATTGTCCCTTGAATTTCATACTTTTGTTTGGTGGCTGTACCTATTTAGATATGTTGTATGGTGCTACATGATTTAGGTTACTGATGTTTTTTCCTCTGCTGTCGTTCCATGTCAATCCCACTCTGCATTTGAATACTGTTCCTTGCCCTTTGAGAAAGATGGGCTGCAGATTTTCCATCTAAATATCCGTAGTCTCAATAAGCATTTTGAGGACTTGTTATTGGTCCTGGATCAGATAAAGTTGAAAAAGCCACAGATTATAGTTTTATCTGAGATACACTTAGTAAATGAGTCCTCAATATCCCATTTCCATATTGATGGGTATGATAAATTTTGCTGTGTTCGGCCAGATTCAAGGTTTGGTGGTATTGCTATCTTTTCTCTTGCCACTCTAAACTGTCAAGTCTTGCAAGTCAGTGGTAACTGTCCCCTAGTCGAGGCAGTGTGGCTAGATTTTTTACTCCCTGGGAACAGAGGGTGTACCATCGGGGGGGTTTATAGGTCCCCTTCATCTTCTGTTCCGGAATTTTGTTCTTATCTTGAGGAAACATATGTCGACATTCTTAGTAGGGGAAGGGAGTGTATTATCACCGGTGATTTGAATATTGATTTTTCTAATGCAGTTATTTGCGCACCCTATTCTAATTTCCTAAGTTCCAATAACTTGCTCCAGGTTATCTCGATTCCGACCCGTGTCACTAGTGTATGTAGTACTATACTTGATCATATCATTTTGAGTCAGTCAATTTTTTCTTACTTTAATGTCTCACATTGTGGAACTGTAACTCTGGATATTAGTGATCATTCAGCTGTCTTTGTTTGTCTTGTTCCTTTTGTCAAATCCCTTCCTGAGAATTTGTCATTTGATCGCTTTTCAAAATGTGACTATAGGGATCTTTTAGCTAGGCTATCAAAGATTAAGTGGGATTTTCTGCTGTGTGAGGCTAACCCTGATATAGCATTAGATATTTTCTATAAAACTGTTTTAAGCTGTAAAGTTTCCTCTACTAAAGTCATTTCTAAACGGGACAAATATTCCTGCCCTCGTAATCCATGGATTACTGTGGGACTTCTGAAATCACTTAAAGCTCGGGATCGTCTTTTTTATAGGCATAAGCGTGATCCCTCCAATTGTTCTCTTGCTGATAGGTATAGGAGATTCAGGAATGCCTTGACAAGACTGCTGAGAGTTGCTAAGCGCAACTATTATTGTGACCTCCTTGTGCAGTGTCGTGGTGACTCCAAGCAAATGTGGAAGGTTGTGAAGGAAGCTGCGGGGCTCCCGGTCATTAGGGATAAATATATACCATGCTCTCTTTCAAGAGCTGGTTTGGGTGTTACTGATCCCCTTGAAATTGCGGAGGAATTTAATTCATATTTTGCCAGTATTGTTAGTGAGAGGCCTCAATATGGGAATACAAATGATAACGAATTTCTAACCTATTTGAGTGAGCCTGTTAATAATTCTATGTTTTTAGCTCCAGTTTTGGTTAGTGAGGTGTATTCCGTTGTCATGTCAATGCCCACCTCTGGTGGTCCAACTCATGAAATATCCTCTAAGGATTTAAAGTTGTGCTTGCCAACAATTTTACTTCCTCTAACTCACATTTGTAATGCTATTTTTAGTAGTGCTTGTTATCCTGCATGTCTTAAGGTTGCTAGAATTACCCCTGTTCATAAGTCTGGTCCTAAAAATGTTGTTGGTAATTATAGGCCTATTTCTGTTTTGCCAGCTGTGAATAAGGTAGTTGAAAAGATGCTTTATGCTAGATTGTTGAAGTTTTTGAATATGAATGAATTTCTAAGTCCATATCAATTTGGTTTTAGAAAGGGTTTCTCAACCACAAACGCTATCTGCACTATTTGCACTTTAATTCTAAACTCATTTTGTGAGGGGAAATTGTTTGTGGCATTTCTTTGGACCTTAGTAAGGCTTTTGATATGGTCAATCATCGCATTCTTCTTTGTAAACTTTTCAATTGTGGTGTTCGCGGTCATGTTTTAGACCTTTTACGCAGCTACCTCACTGATAGGAAGCAGATAGTAAAATTGGATCGGTTTTTTCGACTGGTAAAAATTGGCAGAGGTGTTCCTCAGGGGTCAGTATTGGGCCCCTTGCTCTTTCTTGTATATGTTAATGATTTTTTCAATTTAAAGTGCAAAAGCCAGTTAATGTTGTATGCTGATGATAGCACCTTATTTTACCCTCCTTCAGCATTGCAGATGCCTTGGCAACTGTTCAAACTGATCTAGATCTAGCATATGCTTGGCTGAATGCAAATAGCTTGAAACTGAATATTGATAAAGTAAAATTGGTCCTTTTCCATCCACAACAAAAAACGCAATAGTGAAGAGCAGTAATATTGCTGTTAATTTAAATGAGTCTGTTATTAGTTGTTCAAATTCAATGAAATTCCTTGGGGTATGGCTTGACGAGAATCTTCAGTGGGAATTGCACTTGAGTAAGTTGACTTCTACCCTTTCGCATGGTTTATTTGTTTGCTGATCTTCCAATATCCTTCCAAGGGAAATATTAGTTTTGCTGTATAACAGTTTTGTCTATCCACATTTAATTTATGGCTGTGAAGCCTGGGGTTCCACTTACAAAACAAGATTGTTTTCTCTTTTCAGAAGCAATGTTTTCTCTTTTCAGAAGCAAAAAACAATTGTGAAAATAATTTTGGGTTTGGACAGGAGAGCTGATTCAGCTCTAGCTTTTGCTGGTCTTAATATTTTTCCTTTATTCCATGTTTTGATACTTCGACTGTATCTGTTTTCATTCTCTGTTATGTATTTTAAAACCCGTATTACTGGGATTGATGTTCTAAAGATGGGTACAAATAGCTCTTGTGTCACTAGAGGAGTTGATTCCCTCTTGTGTGTCCTTCCAAAGTGTCGGAATAATTGGGGAAAATTTTGCTTAAATTTCCGTGTTCCTTTTCTGTGGAATCAACTGCCTGAGGCGATACGCTGTCAGAAATCTCTTTATTCATTTAAAAAAGAATTGGTGGCTTTTTTGTGGACTATGGATATCTTTAGCATTCAAAAAACTTATTTCCATTTTTCAAATTAGTGCTGGGTCTTCTGTAGACATTGATATTTGAATTCCAATCTCAGTCGTTGTTTTAATTTTATTTTATTTTTTTGTTTTGTTTTTCACTGGGGTTTACTTTACTTTTCCTTAAAATTAAAACTTGAACCTAATTTAGTTTCATTCGGTCGTTAATGTTTCACACAAGGCCTCTGGTGAAGGCTTGTTCTAGCTCCGCTAATTCCTCCACCATTCCCGGCCTGATTTTCTCTTTTTCTATTTCGTGAAAAAAAAATTCGCAGTTGCAAAACATTTTGTGGCATTGTTTATTTTTTTTTTGATTTTTTTCCCTCTATTCAGTGTTGTTTTTTGTGATCATTCTTGGGATAAACCCCTCTCCTTTTCATCGCCTTGTAAGGTTCTAAGTGAATTTTTGTTTTTGAATGATTGACATTGTCATTGTAAAATTACCCTTTGATTGATTGTCATTGTAAAATTACTCTTTGATTGATGATTTTTGAATAATAAATCAAGCAAAACAACACACACACACACACATACCTGCACATTGGAGCCAGCAATGCCCTTTAATAGGTTGCTGCCGCAGACTCTCGGCCCTGGCCTGTATCTGTACACCTGCTTCCTTTGAGTTGTTAGTGGGCCTGAGTTCTTATGGATGCCAATTGTCTGTGGTAGCTATCTATTGCTGTGTTCTGTCAGGAGGTTATTTTGGTTTGTACCTGACAGCGGCATGACCAACTCCTGCCCTGGGGTTTCAGTTCCTGGTACCATCACTTCTGCTTGCATTTTGTTTTGATACTCTACTTGCAGGCTGGTTGTAGTTGGATGGCTGGCACACCCCTATAGTATTACTAGGTCCGTGCAACTGGCCTTGTCTGTAATTGTTTGTATTTTGTGATCATTGGCTGTCTACTACTTCTACTTGGAGATTAACTATGCTGTATCGTTTGCATTGATCATTGCTGTAGGTATACTTGGTGCTTCCAAATGCATATTCAATTTTTGATTCTCTCCCAGTTGCATGGAATACACCTGGTAATATTGGTGATGATGGGGCCCAGGGGATCACACACACACACACACACACCCTATTTACTTTCTTTGACGCAAATGCCGACCAGCGCTGCCAGCAGCCGACAAACCTGCACCCGCTTCACATTCGTCATTAATGATTAATGACGAATGTGAAGGTGAACAGTTGGACGAACAACTGTTAGGAGGGATGTCTGACGAGCTCGGGAGATGACGCTGAATGGATGACGAAGGAGGTGTAATGACGATGCCTAGCCCGGGAGATGATTGATCTGACGCTGAGCAAATGATGAAGGATTTAGCCAAAATTCAAAGCTAAGTTTTTCTGTTTCGCTTTCATTCATTTTTGTCTTTAGGTTGGTAGGTAGGCCAGGCTTAAACTTATCTTAGTTTCCAGGGCAAGAGGAGCTTTGAACATGTTTTGTGAAGGAGCAGTCTCGTTTGCATCTTTTGATGTTTTGTTGTGTGGTTCAAGTTTGAGTTGGGCTAGATAGTGGTTAGGTATTTCTATAATGTAGGTATGTAATTTTGTGTTGCGCTGGGGTTTTGTGAGTGAGTGAAAGATGTTTTTCATCAATCAAATCTTCTGCCATCTGGTGAGATTCATCCATTGGTATGTGGTGCAATTGATAATGGCCTGGCAACTCATCGTAAGTTTGTGCATGACCCTTTCATTTTCATTTTCCTTGGCAAGAATGGTCTTGTGCTTGAAACTGTTGTCTTTGGATGTTCAAATGATTGCACAATGCCTTCTGAAACAACTGAAATTAACGTTATTTGAAAATAACATTGTTATTGAAAATACCTAATATGGTAGGCCTATTGGAAATAACATTACCTATGTAAAATTTAATTGAGGAATAAAAAAAAAAAAAAAAAAATTGTTTTGTCTTTTTAGTCGAAAGTAAATTTTAGTTGTGGGTTTTTGCCGAAAAGAAGGCATCATACCTTACGTCTTGTCTTGTCTTGTCTAGTTAACCGAGCTTATGCCGGACAGCGCTCACGCCGCGTGACTGACACAAGGCGAACCATTCCCCCGTTGTTGTGCACTGGAAAGGGGAAGTTCTCATCTCTATTTCATTTAATTCACTTTCTTGCATCTCTTATTTCTTTCTTGTATTTCTTTATGTCATCTTTATTTCTTTTCTTTTTATTCTTTTTAAAAGCTGCCTCTTTTGAAGTTGCTTTGCTTCCTTCCTTCATCCTTTTTTTCTCTTTCTTTTTTTCTCCTGTTTTAGATAATAAACGAATGTCAAGGATATGACACGGTATGAAGGACGAAGGAGGTGTAGATTAATGACGAATGTGAAGGTGAACAGTTGGACGAACAACTGTGGTGAGGGATGTCTGACGAGCTCGGGTGATGACACTGAATGGATGACGAAGGAGGTGTAATGACGATGCCTAGCCCGGGAGATGATTGATCTGACGCTGAGCAAATGAAGGATTTAGCCAAAATTCAAAGCTAAGTTTTTCTGTTTCGCTTTCATTCATTTTTGTCTTTAGGCAGGAAGGTAGGCCTGACTTAAACTTATCTTAGATTCCAGCGGCAAGAGGAGCTTTGAACATGTTTGTGAAGGAGCAGTCTCGTTCGCATCTTTTGATGTTTTGCTGTGTGGTTCAAGTTTGAGTTGGGCTAGATAGTGGTTAGGTATTTCTATAATGTAGGTATGTAATTTTGTGTTGCGCTGGGGTTTTGTGAGTGAGTGAAGGATGTTTTTCTTCAATTGTTTTGTCTTTTTAGTCGAAAGTAAATTTTAGGTTGTGGGTTTTTGCCGAAAAGAAGGCATCATACCTTACGTCTTGTCTTGTCTTGTCTTGGGTGATGCGCACAATTTTTTTTCCAATCCACTTCCGCGGACAGCAGCATCGCAACAGCCAATCACGTCGTCTCAATTTGTGACGTCATCAATTTTCGCATTTTTGCCTTGCCAGTTGCCACCGCTTTTTGCCATTTGGCGTGTTTGCCACCGCTTCGCAACTCTTTCTAGGGTCGCAATAGGGTTAGGTTAAGTTTGGTTTTGAAAATTGGATGTTGAAATTGGCTGGAATTCCCAACAGCCAATCAGAGACGCGAATGCGGAAGTGGATTGGGGAAAAAATGTGCGGGTGATGCAGGGTTGTCAATTTTGGGCAGATCTCGGGTGGGCAAAAATCTCGCGAAATCTTGGGAAAAGTGGCAAAAATGAATTATTGACCTAATTTTTTGAAAAAAGCTCGAAATTTAAACAAAAGAAAAACATGAAATGAAACATTTTTTTAATTGAATTGAATTCAAATTTCGAAAATTCAAATTTGTCGTTGAAAAAAAGTCGAAACGAAAGTGAAATTTGGCAACGCCGCACTGCCGCCTCCTGTGGTTTCGTCATGTTTCGCCTGCTTCTGTTCGTTTTCGAATTTTGATTTTGATTCGCAGACGTTTTTCTTTTTTGACCGTTATTTGGAAGGAAAAGAAGGAATCGAAAAGAAGGCATCATTCCTTACGTCTTGTCTTGTCTTGTTATTTCCGATTTCGTTTCGTTGAAGAAGGCTGGCCTGAGACCAATGCCAATGAAAATGACCTTCTCCCTGACAAATGCATCATATTCCGTCGGGATCGTTCTAGAACTGGTGGAGGTGTTCTCCTTGGGGTGAAGCCCAGTTTGCATCCAAGGCTCCTTTACTGCAGCAAGAGAGATGAATTTGTCATCGTATCATTGGAATTCTCCTTCCCTCCAACTCTCATTCTTTTGCTTTATCGTCCCCCAAGTCACCCCCTTGACTCTTTCTCTGCCATCTGTTCAGAGTTTTTTGATGTCATCATTCCTTTTTCTCGAAATCACCCTCTAGGAATCGATCCCCCTTTGTTTGTCCTAGGGGATTTTAACTTGAACGTTTTGCCCATCATTGCTGACCAATCTTACCCGGAGGGACTGCAACGCATATGTGCCAGATTTTCTTTGCAGCAAGCTGTGTATTTTGTTACTCGCCCCCTTAACCCACTGATTCCCAGTGTTGGTACGGCTATTGATCTTATTTTTCACAGTCCTCAATCAAGTCTTCTCTCCATTACTCCAATTCCTGGCATCAGTGACCATTTAATGATAAGTGCTCAATTCTCTGTGGAATGCTGCAATCCTCCTCCTATCCCCCTTGCCCCCACCGACACTACTGCGTCCTACTGTTTTGGCAACTACAACAAGGCTGCTGCTGAGTGCTGACAGATTCCTCAAAATGGCACTCCTTGTTCCTTGACTTTTGTAACCTCAGTTCTGTTGACCAACTTTGGAATGAGTTTAAAACAATCTGCAACCTTGCCATTGAATTGTTTGTGCCCAAAAAGGCACATTGTCAAGGTGGGAAATTTGTCCTTCCCATCCTGGTTCTCGCCCAAGTTGCCGAAAAAGTACCAAAGTCTGTTGAACCTCTTCTCTTCTTGTGCCTCAAACCAAAAACTTTTTCCTCGATATGCTGCTGCCCTAAAAGAATACCAAACCCACCTTCATAGAGTGGAAGCAAACTTTGTCCAAAAACTCGCAATCAATGACACCATCTCTTCAAAACTGAATGAGACTGAATTGGTGTTGAAATACACGCCACGAATTGTTGCATCTCTCCGACGGCATTGGTTGTTTTTGTTTTATTTTTGACACCGGACTTTTGTCCCACGGTTGCGACGGCGGGGGGACTAAAAAAAAAAAAAAAAAAAAACAATTTTGGAGATTCCATTCCAGCAAGACCTCCACCAAAAAATCACCTTCGCTACTTTTACCCACCGGCACGCAAGGTGAATTTGGACGAATCAATGCCAAGCCCAGCACATTATTTGCAGTTGCACTTTAGAGCTACTTAGGCCCCAATACACCCAGCGTGGCCCAACCTGGATGCTTTTTGCGTGATGCTGATATAGGGGCCTACCTAATTTCGTTGGACTCTATTGTGAAAGCACTGAAATCCTCTAAGAACTCTATACTTTCTGCACTATTGACTCTATCCCTATGACTTTTCTTAAGAACCATTGTGATGTTTTTCAAAAATACCTCTTTGTGCTTTTCTCGTTATCCTTGGTCCACAACACTATTCCCCCTGACTGGAAGATGAGCATCGTGAAACCTCTCCCCAAGGGTGGACTGGCACTGTCTATTACTTCCTTCAGACCGATTAGCTTGATCAGTTCCTCTGCAACGCTACTATTCCCCCTGACTGGAAGATGAGCATCGTGAAACCTCTCCCCAAGGGTGGACTGGCACTGTCTATTATCCTTCAGACCGATTAGCTTGATCAGTTCCTCTGCAAAGCTCATGGAAAAGATTGTTGCAGGTTACCTATACAGACTGCTTGAAGACAGAAATTCTTCTTTCCTGGGCAGCATGGCTTCCGTTCCAAGTATTCATGCGAATCCCAGCTAACCGGTTTTGTACACGACTTATCGGCTGCACTTGGTGGGTAAACAGGTTGATGCCATTTTCATAGATCTTGTTAAAGCTTTTGATAAAGTGTCCATATCAATCCTCATTTCAAAACTTGCCAAGCTAAAGATCCCAGAAAATCTCTTTGTGTGGCTTTCTAACTTTATCTCCGACCGATATTTCCAAGTCCTTGGTTGTGGTGAGTCTTCGGAGCCCCTCGCACTATCCAGTGGAATACCACAAGGGTCAGTTGGTGGACCACTTCTTTTTCTCATTTACATAAACGACATGACAGGGAACGTTCGCTCTAAAGTTAGGCTCTTTGCTGACGATGTGGTTATTTACCACATCATCGATTCACCCCATGATTCCGAAATCTTACAGTCTGACATTGACAACATTTACATGTGGTGTGTTGAAAATAGCATGGAGATTCAGGTTTGGAAAAAAACATGTTTTTTTCATAAAAAACATAAAAAACGTTTTAAACCAAAAAGATAGACGACATTACATCGTCTGCTGTAAGTTGTCAAAAAAGATGTTGAACTAACCTCGCCTCACTGGGGCACTCATCAGTCACCCTCACCCAGTGAGTGCCCCAGTGAGGCGAGGTTAGTTCAACATCTTTTTTGACCACTTACAGCAGACGATGTAATGTCGTCTATCTTTTTGATATTGTGTTGCCAAAAGGACTGGGCCATCAGTCCTAAAGCATCGACAGTCGGCGGTGCTCATGGCAGTGGAACTTGGACAGGTTGTAAGTCCAGCACTGGCCATGCAGCTACCAAAGAGGAAGTGTGATGTTGTTGCTGGGATGTTACGAGGGAATGGTATCACATTCATCAACGTTTTAAATGTTTAAAACATGTTTTTTTTTGTTTTAAACGTTTTTTTCAACTGTTTTTTTTTCCGTTGTTTAAAACGTGTTTTAAACATGTTTCAAACGTGTTCCAAAAGCTGCCAAGGCCAATTTTGCCTGACAATGGTACTTGAAAAAGGCTACAATAATGGTTTTATTGACAACAATAACAGAGAAACTTGAAAATTGAGTAAATAAGCAAAAAGCATTTTTTTTTGTTTTGCAGATTGTTTTAAACAAACCATTTCAAACAAGTTGCGGTTGTTTTAAACATGTTTAAAACACAATTTTGTTTTAAACAAACTGTTTTAAACAAGTCGTGGTTGTTTAAAACATGTTCAAAACAGATTGTTTTAAACAGAATGTTTTAAACGAACAACCCTGTGGAGATTAATGTTGCCAAGACTTCTGTCATGTCCTTCAGTTGCACTCCTGCTCTGTGCTCAGACTACCTAGTCGAGGGTAAAGCTCTGTCAAGGCCATCATCAATCAAATACCTCGGTATCCTTTTCACATCAAAGCTTAGTTGGAGTGAGCATATCTCTCAAATAGTCAAACGTGCCTCCAAGCAACTGAAATTTCTCATCAGACATTATTTCTATGCATCCAGAAAGGTTAAATCAATTTTGTATTTCTCTACTGTGTGCTCAATCCTGGAATACTCCACAACAACTTGGGAGCCTTATCAACAATGTCATATTGAATCAATTGAAGCCGTTCAACGAAGAGCTGTGAGATTTGTAACAGGAAATTTCACCTTCCAATCTAGTGTTACACTGCTTCGGGAGGAGCTTGGTTGGGCTTGGGACACCCTTGAAGTGAGAAGGCAGCTGCATGGCATCACAGCTTTCAGGAAATGTATCCTCGGTGAGGGTGGGTGGGGGGATTGCACCTTATCTCTCCCCAAACAACAATTCAACAAGGGCAGGGACCTGCGTTTCCTTCACCCCTCCTGTTTTATGTAAAAATGTGGATAGGTTTTCCTTCATAAACCGATACCTTTTCTTGTGGAACAAGCTCTTTATCTCCTCTGAAATGGTCCATTTACCTGAGGCAAAATTTCGGTCAATCATTAAGCCTAAACTGATAAAGCCTAAACTCTGAAGCAATGGACGACCTGGCCAGGGTCCGGGGTTCGGTTCATATACACTATTCAGGTTGTGCTCCTACCTAGGCAAAACCCACATTCAGTGGTGGAGCTGAAGGAAATGGGCTGGAAGGATCTACTTACCGCTTCGGCGCGAGAACTTCTGGCTCATTTCCTGATGCTCTACCAGCTGATGCCTGCCGGGCTGCATCCCCATGCATTGAAGATTCTTGGGGATGGCATTGCCGCTCCAAATAAGCTGAACTTGTCAGTTTGAAGGTACCATACCACATCTCTCATCTTGTAGAGATTCTTAGGCCTATCCTAGGTGATCACATTGTTTTCCCAGATAGGTGGGTTCTTCTTAGGTTAGGGCATGACCCCCCTACATTTTCCAATAAAAGTTTGGCTCTATTTGTACGACCTTACAAATGTTTAATTTTCTTTTCTTCTTCTTTTCTCATATATGTCTAAATTGGAAATTGCACTTGCACACACATTACTGTTCAATTTTTCATTGTGCTGTTTTTGATGATACGACACCGGAATTGACTCAACATTTCCAATGTGATGATTCTCAATCCAACGACCTGTCATCTTGACGAATTGGAAACGATGAAACATTGAACATGGGTATGTGATGCTATTTTTTTTTTGAAAATGCCTCCTGAGATGCTAACAACACTGCATCCCTATTCCCTGATGATGCTATGTTATAGAAATTTAAAAAAATTTAAATGAAAAGAGGTAAAATCACATAGTGGTTTAAAAAGGTGATAAAGAACGGACAGATGCTGAGGCTCAGGAAACTTCTGCCAAAGAGGAGCAGGCCTCAAGTTGTAAAGATGGGTTCAGTGCAACCGTAAAGAAAGGTGCAACCGACACCGATCCTGTCGACATTGAGCGCACTCAATTGACCCTGGTTACTGGTTGAATCTTGTTACTGGTTGTCGTTGATCCTGGTTACTGGTTGCATGACAAAGCCAAGGCATGCAACTTGCGAAGAAGTTGAAAAAAAAAGAGCTGCATATGCTGAAAACAAGGTGGGTTATGAAGTTCTCCTTTCTCCTCCTGCAAACAATAATGATGGGCGCATATGGCAGGTTGCTATTTTCAAGCTTCGTGTGGGCCACTCTAGCACAGGAAGGCCTGGTAGGTGCCACATTCAACCTTGTTGGCTTTGCTGGCCAATACTTATATGCTTTATAACATGAAAAATATAGGGAAGTTTCAAGGGCAAAACTCTGTTCAAATAAGGTAATCTCGGGTAATTTTTAGAAGTTTCTCAGGTAAAATTGTGAAAGGGCATTAACATCCCTGGGGTGATGCCGGACAGCGCTCTGCTTTTGCCGGACAGCGCTCTCGCCGCGTGACTGACACAAGAAGAACCATTCCCCCGTTGTCGTGCACTGGAAAGGGGAAGTTCTCATCTTTATTTCATTTACTTCACTTTCTTGCATCTCTTATTTCTTTCTTGTATTTCTTTATGTCATATTTGTTTCTTTTCTTTTTATTCTTTTTAAAAGCTGCCTCTTTTGAAGTTGCTTTGCTTCCTTCCTTGATCCTTTTTTTTTCTCCTGTTTTAGAATGTCAAGGTGAGCAGTTGGATGAACTGTGGTAACGGATGTCTGATGAACTCAGGAGATGGCACGGAATGAAGGATGAAGGAGGTTAGGTAATGACGGTAACCTAGCCCAAAGGATGATTGATCTGACGCTGAGCCAATGATGAAGGATTTTTGTGACATCACTGCAGTGTGTGGGTGGACTGACCAGGTGGGATGGAGGAGGCTGGATCGTTCACTTGGAATGGACTGGTTTGGTAGAAGGGAGGTTGTTCTTTTTGTTTTGTTTTTTATCATTTCTGTCGGTTGTTTCTTCTTCAGTCTGGCGAAAAGAAGTCGTAAACCTTACTTGAGTCTTGAGTTAGAAAAGAAGCCCTGGGGGAACACCCCGAAAACCTTGCACCATTTCAGTTTCAGAAAAGAAGCCGCAAACCTCACTTGAGTCTTGAGTCAGAACTGACATCTGCCGACATGCGTTTTGGTCTTTTTCCGCACCAACCCGCAGCAGGGTTGTTCTTTTAAAATATTCTGTTTAAAACAATCTGTTTTAAACATGTTTTAAACAACCACGACTTGTTTAAAACAGTTTGTTTTAAACAAAATTGTGTTTTAAAACATGTTTAAAACAAACCGCAATTTGTTTGAAATGCTTTGTTTAAAACAATCTGCAAAAACAAAAAAAATGCTTTTTGCTTTTTTGCTCAATTTTCAACGTTTTTCTGTTATTGTTGTCAATAAAACCATTTTTGTTGCCTTTTTCAAGTAGGTACCATTGTCACTAAATTATTGCAAAATAAGCCTTGTCAGCTTTTGGAACACGTTTAAAACTGTTTAAAACACGTTTTAAACAACGGGAAAAACAGATGAAAAAAAACGTTTAAAACAAAAAAAAACATGTTTTAAACGTTTAAAACGCTTTTTATGTTTTTCAAGAAAAAAAAACAGGTTTTTCCAACCCTGACCTGCAGAACCTGCAAACCTGCACGACCTGCCTTTTAGTCGGACCCGAGCTTGGTCATCACCCGACATCATTATCCAATGAGCAACTGAGGGGTTCTGACCACATTATCATTCTCTTTTGACTTTGTTGTTTTTTTCTCCTATTTATGTTTTTTTACTGGCCGGCACTTCAAAAATTCCAATGAGTCTTTTGCCTTGTAAAGCGTAAAAATGGTTCCCAAGTCCTCTGACATTAGGTAGGTACCTATCTACCTACCTAATTAATTAGGCCCTACCGCATCGTCGGTATTTTTATGTCTCCGCCTTGTTTTGTTTTTACCCGCATACCGATAATTCTAAAAAAA
>JASGXE010009390.1:0-15822 GCA_030068105.1 Sinentomon sp. SZTP_YWyxl
CATCATGGGCAAGGTCACCCCATACTCTGGAGACAACCTACCCATTGACTAGCATGCCGTGTCAATGCCAGTCAACTTGATAAGGATAGATTTCAAATTTTTCCATGCTCAACTAGAAGAGCTGCTCAAAAGAGAAGAGTGCACACATGGTAAACAAGAGATGTGGTTTTTCACAATTTTGCCAGAATTAGGCAACGAAAAAGAAAAGCTCGGATGATTGCAATGAACCGCAGAAGAAAAATGTGGAAACCATCTAACAATGGCAGATGAACTCTGCCCGTCAATTTGGTCGTTACCTACCTACCTACCGATATGATTCAAAATCTTCATGTGAAGACTTAAGGTGGAGTGCTGTTCCTTCCGCACAGGGGGTGGGTTTTCCATTTCACGTTCGGGTACCTATTTTGGGACAACATAAATAAATCTTCCTCCCTCTTGAGAAAAATAAGCATGAATCAAACCTCTTCCTGGCCAGCTGGTCCTGGTACTGTGCTCGGGCCTGATGCTGCCGTGTTTCCTCCTGGAGAGTTTTTCTACGTTCCTCTCCCTCGACCCTCTTGTGATCAGACTTGATTTGCTCCAGAGACAACTCATACTCCCTGATACGTGACTGATATTCGACCTGTTTTGTCGTTTCTTGAAGCTTAGCAAGGTCGAGTGCTTCCTTGGCATGTCTTGAACGTTCCAGTTCACGGGCTGCCTGTGCTGCCCTCTCAAGGGCCTCGGAATCGAAGCGATAAGCCTCCATCTGCTTCCCCATTTTTGAATCTTTGGATTTGTCATCATCGGATCCACTGCCGCTTCCTGGAGGCGGTGTCGGAGGTGCAGGAAAATCCGGCTGCTGAGGTTGTTTTTTAATCCCAAATAACCAAGACATGGGCACAGATGAGCTTGCATGAAAGTCAGAGAATTTGAGAAGCTACCTAATAAAATTTAGTCTACTGAAAGGTCAGCACAGGCCGTTATTGGGATGTTCCTTTGAAAGAAAAATAGAAAAGGCTATTCTGGTGAAGTGAAGCATGCAAGCCCAGATTTGAATATGAAGCCCTCAATGCTCTCCAAAAGGAACAGGAGCATACTTAACCTTGCAAAATCATAACCCTGGCCTGAGGCCGCCACTTCAGCAGGAAGAATTGATAAAGCCATGTAAAGTCTGTGTACCTAGCTACCTAAAATTCCATCAGCAAATGGAAAATGAACAAACTAGGTACCTATGTAGGGAAAGATGGGGTAATGGTAAATGTTACTGCCATTTCCATTGTGAAGTTGTTTGCCACATCCCGAACAAAACTGATTTTGTTGGTATCTGAGCATCTTGGGACATGTTTGACCTTCTTCTGTTTACCTGCCAAGGCATTTTAAGAAATAGGTAGGTATTTATTTTTCAGTGTTTTATGCAGCATTTACAATAATAATTATCCTCAAACATTTTCACCATTAGGTACCCCAAATATGAGGTAATGGTGAATGCATACCTGCCTATGCCATGCCAGCAAAACCAGCATGATTCAATGGGAGAAATGTGAATTTTATGGCTTCATCTGCCTTATACCCAAAAATCAAAGCAATACATGATTTCAAGAAAATGGGGTTATGGTAAACGAATGCGATCAAGTGAATGTTTAAGTCGCGGGGGAAAGGGAAATGAAACTGAACCTTTAAACCTGACTTAAAAATCAGACCTGTCCATAAAAGTTGGCATCTCTATCTTGGGGGATGGACGCAAAATGAAACAGAGTAGCAGTGGATCGTGAATGACAAATGTTGTCAGATTAACACATCGCTAGGATACATACAAACCCTAAATAGGCCCCACTCTGTGAAAAATGTAGGGAAATCATGAAAATGGTTAAAAAAAGTGAACAGTTTAAAATCATTATTGGAATTAAAAAACCATCTTCGGCACATTGGTCAATCAGGGTAGGTCTAACTAACAATACCTAATAGGAACTGAACACTTGGTTGGCGTTTAACCCACACTGTCGAGATACTGAAGCTTAACACATGTAACCCTTCCCAGATATCCAAATTGTGTTTTTAAGTTCTCAGAGTGAGGTTGGTAGCCACGAAATATTTTTGGTACCAAAGATGAAGAATCACAGAAAATATGACAACACAACACTCGATGGGAGCACCTAATTTACCCCCTTTTTACAAGACACACTCCATTGCCCAGGTGTGACCAATGATGGATTATTGCATTTGCAAGAATATTTAACATTGTGGCATCTGGATATTGGTAAAAAAAGCAGCAAGAATCCTATTCACATTAGTTCACACAAGACAGCATTGTTAGGTAGTACCTACAAAAATGTTCAGCCTCTCTTCCGCTCCTGCCTGTTGATTTGCGCCGGACAATATCCAAGCAAATTGGGTAACAGTTCCAACGACCTGTCTTCTGCCTCAGCCACCTCCTACTCCTCAGCCGCCAACTCCGCCTCAGCCTCCTCATTCGCCTCAGCATGGTCCGGCAAATCTGATGGATGGATGAGGGGGCTGAGGTGGAGAAATTGCTTTTCAATTGCCATTTGTTTTTTATCCCTCCGCTTTCAATCGTTCATTTTTTTTTTTTTTTGAAGAGTGGATTGTACCTATTTCTTCTTCCTTGAAACTCGGTATTTTTACGATAATGGCGGAGAAAAAATGTAGCACCCATGTCACACTTCTTGGTCCACCCACTGTGACACGTGTTTCAAATCACGACCGGAAATCCCAACAATTGCTTGGGCCTCATTCATCAATTGCGGCAATAAAGCCGATGACGATAGCATTGCTACCATCCAAAAATGAGCGAAGGAAAAAGAGGGCAAGATTTATCTTGAATTGTGGAGATATTAGGTACATTTTCAAAATTAAGCAATAAACCTTTTTGGGATGGTCTTGCCCAGTGGCGGCTCGTCAGGTGAGGCAAGTGAGGCCGGGCCTCACTGCTCATTTTGGGAAAAAATCGAAAAGATCTTCAAGATCATGTTGGTTTTCAAAAATGATGTCATTTTCCACAATTACCAATGACCATTGGACATATGGGCAAACCACCAGACGGGTGCGTCGATGTCGCACCCGTCTTTATTGGATCAGATTTTTTCGAAAGGAATTGTACCACAGAGAAAGAACTTGTACAACAGTCCATTGACAGAGAGAGCTGACAGAAATCGCTGTTTCGCTGCAGTGAGCGCAACGGTGCGGCCAGTCGGGTTCTGGCCTCTGAGTTCCTCCAACCTCACTCGCTCGAATTGTTCAATGTTGGCGTTTGGGGAAAGGTACACTCACACACAGTGTCCACAAAAAACAAGCCAGTGAGGCCAGCTTGAATTTGCCTCACAAGGGAAAAGGATGCTTCCCGACAAGAGGACCAAATCTCACCGTTCCAGAGCCAGCGCAGGCCCATTGAGATAGTCCAATTGGAGAGGCAGCAATTACGCAACGTGAATGGCCAACGTCTCTTTCATGGAGCCCTCTGGAATCCATGGAGGATGGCAAAAACAGCCCATGCGCGGACTGAAATCCAGTTTCGCGAACGCTGCGCAAACATGAATTTTCGTTGTTTCTCGAAAAGTGTCAATCGGATATTGACGGATTTGGGCTTGGAGAATCGGGAGAAAAACAAGGTTTTCTGCTGATGAGAGCACACCTTAAAATGTTTGTCTGACTGACATGCGCGCCGTGGGACGACCATTGTAGGGGCGTTTTGTGGAAACTTCCACGTTGGCTTTCGATGGGTTTGACCAGTGCCTCCTATAGATAAAGCCGACGCACGAAACCATGTGACGTCATTCATTTTTGAAATAGAAGATGGAAGAAAAGAGGAAAAGAAAATGGGAGTGAACGGCGGATCTCGGTGGCCAGCCCAAAGAAAGTTGATTTTCTCTTGAACCAGATGACGGATTTTGATGGGATTTGTCACATCAGAAAGCTGAACAGTGTGCGATTTTAGACGTGTATATCAATTCTGAACTTTCGCTGCTGAAATTTGAAAAACATTGAGGTACAAAAAGTGTCCAAGTCAAGATGTGATAAAATTCCGGGTTCCCGCCTCACATTTTTAAAGACTGTGCGATTTTTTCCGTTGTTTTTACACTTTTTTGCATGAAAGTTTTAAAAATTTTGCCAGCGAAAAGTTCGGGACTGTTATACATGTCTAAAATCGCACATTTTCAGCTTTCCAGCACAAAAAATTCGATCAAAATCCGTGAATCTGTTCAAGAGAAATTTCAATTTCCGTGGCCGGTGCACCGCGACCCGCCGTTCACCGGCATCGTCTTTTCCTCTGCCCGTCCGGCTTCTATTTATTGATGACGTTTCCGTGCATCGGCTTTATCTATAGGAGGTACTGGTTTGACTGACAGGTATTCGCATGTCTCGAAAACGAACGAAAGCAGGCAGATTTGGACCCCCGAAAACTTCGTTTTGAGCATGAATTCAGATCTTCATTCTGGCGACAAGCACTTTGGAAAACCATGCACCCGGCGGATCCAAAACAATCATGCAGCGAACGCATATCCAAAGTTTTTGGCCAATAATTTCAACTTCGGAATGGACTTTTACAGTCGAGAATGCCGAGATCTTCAAAATCTTTTGACCTTTTCGTGCTTTGGCCTCTACATCAGCAATTCACCGAAAGTCTGAGCATGTAAATCCCAGACAAAAACTTTCCAATCTCCAAAATACAGTTCTGGAATGGGCTGGCGGTGTGTTTTGTTTTCAAAAACGTTCCATTAAGCCTGGCTGTTTTTCCCGCTGACAAATTTCATTTGATGGAATTGTGTAAACTCTTTGAATTGAATTGTGTTGTGTCAAATTACATTTGACACAACGATCCGACCGGTTGTCTCGTCACATCTGTGCCTTCTCTCAAAACTTCAGTATCGAATGTTTTGCCGGAGTTTACCCCTTTATCTGGCATGGCAGCACACAGCCAGAGCATTATCCGGATCGTAATCACTTGGGGACATTGGAGATGAGAAAAGTTTGAACAAGTTTGTCACAGTGGTCATTCAATGGCCACCTGGCCCCGAAATACGTGTAGGTATATTCTCGCCAGCATATCTCGGACCAAATATACGGGCTTAATTTTCCAACAAAAGGTCAAGGCCTGTTGGGTGGGCAACTGGCTGGCTGGCCTCACTCAACAAAATACCCACGAGCCGCCACTGGTCTTGCCTAGATCTTGGGATTGACAGGGATGAATTTACGAGGATGAAGTGACTTCATGGGCACCATGAAGTCACTTCATGGCGGTGGTCCTGACGTAAACACTTTTTGTAAAGTTCTGGAGATGAAGTCACTTCATGGCTAGGTACTCACTTCATGTTTCTCACTCCATCTCTTGCTTCATGCCCGTTTTGTGAAGTGAGTTGGAGGATGTTACTTTATGAGTTTGAAGTCACTTCATCCACATGGATTTTCTAATTTAAAGGGTTTCTATTTAGTGTTTTGCTGCAGTGAAAGTTCATTTGCTAGTGTTCTGAACGACAAAGTAGGGTGGTGCAATGAGTTCAGATTCTGAAGATGAAGGGCGAGCATCAAAACGATTCAAGAAACTGTCAGACGAGTATGCAAAGCTCTTTTTTGATGTTTGGAGGGAGCATGTGAAAAAACCTTCAAGAGACACGCCGAAACGCAGCCGCCTACAGCAAAATGGCTGCAACTTTAAATGAGATGGGATTTCAGGAAAAAACATGTGAAACACTGAAATTTCTTCTCCAGTCTATCTCTGTAAAACCTGGAACGTCGGTATTCCACCATGCAGCAATTCCAGGTTTCACCCAAAGAAGGGGGCAGGTTGATATTGCTACACAAAAGTGCCAACAAAGCCTGTAACAAATAAAAAGACATTCGGCGCAATCGTCTGGCCTTCTGTCGGCATGTTGCAGCAGAATGCTCCAATCTGAAAATCTCCAAATTCTGCTGCATTTTAGGCGGGCCGTTTTAGCGGGCCGTTTAGGGCTAGCATGAGTGCTGGAATTTCAATTTCCATCTTCCTTCGATAAACAAAAACAGCTGAAGACAAGCAGCAATCACTCAATCATCTAAATGAAGAAATACAGATGTAAACACAATAATGCATGAAGTCACTTCATTGACTCACTCCATGGCATGAAGCAATCAGCTGATCACTTCATCTGCCTAAAGTGACTTTAAGTTGAAGTCACTTCATCCTCCAAGTGTAAACGTGGTATTTTAATAAGCAATGAGCTGCATTTTCTTTTCACCCTTTGTCGTCGGTTATTCAAAAGTACCTGTGAGCGTCAGGCCTGGGTATTCCACACTTGTTCTCAGGTGGAGCATTTTGTGAACATGTGTTTTACTTCCACTGACAAAACTGCAAAGAGGGTGCAGCAAACCTTTTGAATTGGGTGAAAATTAAACCGTGGCTTTTCTTTTTGCGTTAAGTAATCTTGGTCAAAGCTGACACTCCGCTTTTCCATTTTAGCAGGTAGGCCCACCTAACACGCTTCACCTGATCCACCCACAAACCCTTCTCATCCTCTCTCCCAATTCCCAACCGACCACGAACCACAACAGTCTCATTTTGACCACACACATCTTAACCTGTCATCTCTTCCCAACCAACCGATCTCTCTACCACCAATTCCCTGCACCAAAACAAAACATGTGGCAAGTCTTCCGACTCTGCTCCACAAGCCTACTACACTCCTCCTTTTCCTAAACCCACCTGAGTCTCCGAGCAGTCTCCAACACACCAACCCTGGCTCTAAACAGCAGATCACTCCCCCAAGAACCATCATACAATCCACCCCACTTCATTTGATCTTCAGCAGAAAACCATCTCAAGGAACTTTTCAAGGATACCTAAGTACCTAAACCTCTTTCAATATCTTGTTTCAGACCTATTAGCTTGATCTCTTCCACTGCTAAAGTTATGGAAAAGCTGATTGCATCTCACTTACGCCATATTATCTCACGTAAAAATATCATATTTTTGGGACAACATGGATTTAGACAACATTTTTCCTGTGAATCTCAACTGGTCAGTTTCACTCAGGACATAGCTGACACACTTGGGAAGATGGGCCATATGTAGGGCCTATGCTATCTTTATTGATTTTGTTAAAGCTTTTGATAAAGTATCCATCCCAATCCTGATTTCCAAGCTTGCTTCTCATGGGTTTCCTGAAAACCTGTTTACTTGGGTCTGCAATTTTATATCAGACAGATACCATCTTACCAATTTTATATCAGATACCAATTTTAAACCAGATACCAATTTTACCAGATACCAATTTTGACCCCAATTTTGATACCAATTTTGACCCCAATTTTGATACCAATTTTGACCAGATACCAATTTTATATCAGACAGGTACTTCAAGGTATCATTTTCTAACCATGTTTCTCAGCCACATAAAATTCTGGGAGGGGTACCTCAGGGCTCAGTGTGTGTGTGGTCCATTACTTTTCTTGGTCTACATAAATGACCTGCACATCAATCTGAAATCAGTGGTGAGACTGTTTGCGGATGACGTCGTTCTTACACTTCCAATAAAAACAGAGAGTGATGCCATGTTGTTGCAAAATGACTTATTCGAAATAAAAAAAATGGTGCAGAAGAAATGCAATGCAGGTTAACATCGCAAAAACGGTTGTTATGTCTTTCACAAAGAAGAAGTCCCACATTACCTATTACTATCGCTATGATGGTTCTTCCCTCTCTAGGCCTGATCATGTTAAATATCTAGGTGTGTATTTTACTAAAAATCTATCTTGGAACCTTCACATTGATGATATGGTAAGCAGAGCTCGCACTCAACTAAGATTTTTGATTTGAAATTATTCTTCTTCAAGCAAGAAAGTAAAATCTATTCTTTATTTCTCTAAGGTCCGCTCACTACATGTGGAATACGCAAGTCTTATTTGGGATCCGTTTCAAATTTCCTTAAATGAGAAACTGGAAGATATCCAGCGTAAAGGTGCCAGATTTGTGATGGGGAAATTTGATTGGAGTGTGAGTGTTTCCGCACTTCTCGCCGAATTGGACTGGGAATCCTTGGAATTCAGAAGGAAACTGCATGGTTTATCTGTCTTTCATTTGTTTCTGAACAGAGTTGGTGGTTGGGCAAGTTGCTCATGGGAAGTGAATCCTACTTCTGACACACTTCGCTCAGGTGATGTTTCCTCCTTTCAACTCCCTTCGCCAACAAGTAATGTTGATCGCTTCTCCCCACTTGTCAGAAATTTGTTTCTCTGGAACAGCTTAAAACTTCCAAAAAATGCACCGTTTATTCCCCTTGCTAAATTCCAAAAACTAGCTAGCCGAGCTCTCAAGCTTCATTCGCATTAGTTCCTACCTACCTAACTGCATACCTGCACAGGGTTTGAAATTTTTTGTTGGATAAGTTGATGGCTTGCATCATCCAGAGCCGGTTCAGGCTAATTTAAAAATAAAGAAAAAAGAAAAGTGGAAACAGTTGTTATATGTTACTGTGACGGACACTAACCTCAAGCCGTCAATTCGTCTTCCTTCCCTTCTGTTGGTCTTGATCACTTTGCACTGTACGATCTAACAATGTTTCAGAAACCCTCTAAACAGGCTTTTACCCTATCCCTACAGCCTTCGAGGGATTTCCCAGCAAATCCAGATTATTTCCTGTTATTCCTAATTTTAATAACAAATTAAAAGGAAGTAAACAATTAGTCCAAGGTTATCAATAACAACAATACAATGCAAATGATCTCATAAAGGCAATCAAAACAAACCACAATAGGTCGCAAATGAACAATGGTGAACTTTCGAACCACACTTCCTTCAAGGTAAACAATACTTCACTGCGGAACACTGTCGCTGAGATCCAGCTTCCACGTGCGGTCTCTTTAGACACCCACAATGTCTTTCGACTGTTCTGCTCCTCTCCTCTGACTGGCTTGCCTTCAGGCAATCACCTTCAAACAAACTTGCTCGTCTTCCCTCTTTGTTCTGCAAAGTTTATTTACTTGATCAGCAAAAATTTCCTCCCAAAAGTCTTTGGTATCGACCCTCTGCTCCCCTCCTGTGATCTCACTCAACTGTGAACATTTTCCACCAATCCTTGCTCTTGGTCCACAGAACCGAGGACCATAGATGTGTTGGCTGTGAGTGGCCACACCAAGTACCAACACCAAATCACCTCCACATATGACGTCCTGTATCTGTCTTCTATTCTATTCACATGTGGTACCAAACCACCTCCCTCAGGCTCTTTAGGTGGTCCCTGAAAACCGGACAGCCGGACAGGACCACTGGACCGACCCGGACGGTTAGGTTAGGTTAGATTAGGTTAGGATAGTCTATCCTAACCTAATCTAACCTAACCTAACCTGTCCGGGTCGGTCCGGCGGTCCTTTCTGCCTGTCCGGCAGTCCTGTCCGGCTGTCCGGTTTTCAGGGACCACCGGCTCTTTACCCCATGCCTGGGACAAACATTCGTCATCTTCATTGAACAAACAAACAACCCACCCCACCCACCTAGAGGAATAGAAAGAAGAAAACAAATTATTGGCACATCCCTAACCTACCGTTACACACCCCCTCCCTTAAGATGCGCCAATAATTTGCTTTCCTCTCCCTTCACACTGCCTCCCATCTCCACTTTCTCTCAAAATTTACCTCACTTCCTCACAATTCCAGAGATAGACATTCTAATTAAGCAAAACAACTACTCCAAATCAATTAATCATTATAGGACACTTTATTAAATCACAATAATCACATTAACAAACAAATAATTATTAGGTATCACTTTTATTGAAAACAACCATAGATCAAATTCAAATCTTTTATCAAAATCATTTTATAAAAAAAAATCACTTTCCATTGCAAACAATCTTCGTCCAATTGAGCTATTCATTACGAAACACAAATCAACTTCCATCAAACCAAAGAAAAATTTACAGTAAACAAATCAACCTCCAAATAAACCATTTGGGCGAGTTTTTAGGGTTGCCCTTACCTCCCCTACCACTCAAACTTTCACCACTCCAAATTTAAACCCAACCAGCACCCACTTAAACCCAAAGACCACGTTTGGTTACCAATTTCTCTGAAATGCCTCCTCCCAGACAAAATATCTTTTAACCACAAAACATCTACCTAATCCCTCACAAAAATGAACCCCTTTGAGATCTTCCCTAGAGGTCTTCTTTCCCGAAAAATGACTCACAAAAAAAACGAAGGCTCACTAAATTTCAATAACAATTATTGCAAAACCCTCGGGCAAGTTTTCAACACTCGGGATGCCCAAGCCTACCCAAAAAAAATCTGAAGTTTTGACATTTCCCACAGTTCCAACTAAAATTTTATCCTATCCCCAGACGATGCCATCTCCATCGTAAAGTTCCTTCCTGAATGGGAAGTTTAAGATGGACAGGTGAGCCTTGCAGATTTTGGAACATTTTCGGTATCGCAAAGCCCAAATTGCTTCTTTGGGCAACACTGCCTGGTCAATATGGGGACAATATTTTGTCTTAGTTCAGGTTTTTTGTGAATAGGTTGGTATTGGCTAGGTAGTTGGCCCCAATAAATTAGTGATTTTGTTTAGGTTACGCGTTCTCCTCACAAACAGGTTTCTATGAATTTTGTTTTCTCTTTTTCATTTCCAAACTTGCGGTTGTGTTGCTTATCGCATCACACCTCATTTTCTGTCTAGGATTGTTCTTTGCGGTGCTTTAAGAACTCTTACTTTCTGTTTTGTGTGTGGTGCTACAACTCAATCAACTTTAAATCATAATCCGGTGCTTTGCTCTGCTGCCAATGGATGGTCAATCAACAAAAATCATGTGCATCTTGGTGATGAGTGACCCAACTGTAAGTTTGGAAATTTCTCATTTTCTTGCTGATATGATTTGGTTATGACTTTGATGGATGATAAAAATGGTATTTGTTGTTCGGTGTCATTCTAATTGTGTTAAAAAAATTTGTGGTAAAAATACAACAATAAATGATAAATGATATCTCCTAACCAAACTCAAAAGCAAGTGGGAAACACATGTCCCAAAGACATACAACTGGGACACATGAGTCCCGACCTTTAGGTGACCTCCCGAGAAAATTCCTGAAATGATTGAGTCATGCCATTAATTTGGCATGATTATTTTGTCAGTAATCGCATATTGACCAGGAATTTTCCCGCGTTTCTTGCCAAAATAAAAAATGTGTTCAAAGGGTTAACTGCAGTGACTAATTTTCTCATGTTAAAAGCATGTGTAAAGTCAAAAGTGGCATACAAGAGAAAGGAATGCATAATTTTTTATCGTACGAAATGAATTGTAAATTCCAATCTTGATCATTATTTGCCGTTTACTTGCCAAAATAAGGAACTTAAAATTAAAAATAGAAAGAGTAAATTACAGAGTGGAAATTCAAAGCTAAATGAGATTTTAACATCCGGTAAAAACATCCCAAGCGGCATACGCATGTGGGCCATGCGACCAACATGTGGACCACATTATGGTGAAACCAGGCCCGAAAGAAACATGGGGCCATCTAATTTCAACTGGGCTTGATGCACCTTCACCCCTTATACGAGTGTCTTGATGTTTTGCGGCGCATCTTGCCATTGATATAAAGCTCCTGTAAACGAAGACTTTTTGCGAGCGGACAATATCCAGAGAGCACTATTATTGTTCGGATCTCCCATACTCCACCCGAAATATGTTCATTTTTGCAAACCAGATGTGGCAAACCGAAGTCGTTCACAATGAGGAATGGAGAAGAGCTGGATCACATGGAACATTGTCTTCGTTGAAGTCGAATGTCATTGCGGAAGCATGCCACATTTGGACGAAAGAAATGCTGCCGACATGGACTGTCCTGATTTCTCCTGAAAGCCTGTGTGGGACCCTACACGGGACCCATATGGGCACAGCCAGTTAACGTGGATATTCGGAAGGGTTAACCTCATATGCCTCAGCAAATATGGGGCCATATGGAAAGAAATTCTGATTTTTTCGGCCGCAGGGCCCCATATTGCGCGCCCATGTGGGGCTCATTTCATCAATGGCGCTTGGATCTCGTATGGATGTATTCAAACTTATTGATGCAATCCTAAATCCAAGCATCGTTGCATACAAAAGCCCATACCAAGTCACATATGGGCCCCGTGTGCCGCTTTTGGAGATTCATAAACTTTGACAGTGGCAAAACCTTCCGCGTTAGGCTTCTAAAGAGTGCCGGAAAAGTCCCGAATAACATTTGGAATGGTTTTGGTGGCTCTGGTGCTATCGTAATTCGTTGGTTGAGTGGGCATCTCGCTTCCGACTGGGAACCAATAATTGGCTTCGAATTCTGGAGATTGTTGAACAACAATGATGAGCATGACAAAAGCTACTGATGTAGGGATAGCGGTTCCATTTCACGGAACACAACTGTGTCAAATCATTTTTCAAAACTTCAATTCAATTCAAAACTTCAATTCAAACTCAAATCAATAATTGAGATCAAGCACGTGTGCCATAAAAAATCAAAAACGAAGTGTTCACCTCCGTTTTGCCAGTTTACGTTTTTCTGCTTCCCGACGGGATTGCCGCATTTTGAAAACCCTGCCTGCAGTTGTGGCGTGTTTTTCGTGTTCGTCTGGTTCAATCAGCATTGCGATCAAACACAGCTGCGCTTTCCTCAATTGTCTGCTGCCGCACGACCTTGACCCGTTCCACGCCGTTTTCTTTTTGCTGTTTGGTTCTACACAGCACACACGAAAACACTGGTCTTCTCTTTTCTGCTGCAACATTCGTTCACTTTCGTGCTGCTGCAGGCAGGCTTTCATTGTTGCCAAGCGAGTTCTGGAACGTAAGCAAGATGCAGTTCACTGTATTTGATTTGGAAAAGTGCGTCTGCCTTTATCTGGGTTTGCAATCAGTTGTGATCGGGTGACTTTCGGAACGAATTGCGGTTGCCATGGAAACTTCCGATCAGCTGTTTTACCTGCATTGGTCGTGCAATGTTGTGCTGGTCCTGTTGGATTTTGAATGGTTCATTTTCTGTTTTGTGCTGACACGCGTCTTCCACTTGTCCGTGTTTGCTTTGCGTGCCTTCCCACCTTGCGTTTTCAATGCTGGTCTCTGGAATTTGGCTGGTCACTTTCAGTTGCGTTTGCTTGCATCTTCCTCTTTTCTGCTCATTGCGTCTTCCACTTTTCTGTGCATTGCGTCTCCCACTTTTCTGTGCGCTGCATCTTCCACGTTTCTGACTGCCAGACTGACATGTTCCAAATTCTACAAACGAAGTGTCTTTTTGGTTTTTTCCGTGGAACTTTTTGTTTTTCGTTTGTCAGCAACATGCGTGTTTCCTCTTTCAACAACATTGTGTTCCCTCACGGCAAAATTCTTTGCATTCGCGTTCACGGAATTGTTTGACGGAATTTGACCAGTGGCCTGGCGAAACTTTCAAACTTTTGCAACTTTCAAACTCTTTCAAACTGTTGCAGCGCACCAGCACACCAATTTCATTTCTTGACATGTTTTTCTTCACCTGACTGTTCGCAAGGATCGCCCGTTTGTGCTGCCACATACATTTCTCCTGTGCTTGCCTTTCCCGGTTTGCACTTTGTGCATTTCAAATTCCCTAGCTGGGGGACATTTCGTGTTTGTCCTACACGATTTTTTTGTGCTTTCCCCTGCGATTCTCGTGCATTCATTTGCTGCTGTCTACTCACCGCCTGGCGAAATGAGCGTTTTACAGTTCGATGCCATTTTTGATGCGTTGTGACCAGCCAAGTTCGTTGTCATCGCAGACCAGTTACCATATTTTCCCTGCATTTCGTGCGTAGACCCACAGTATGCTGCAACCTTGGAATTTTCTTTTCACAATTACGTCGGTCTTGCCTGTGCCATTCCTTCCGAAAATTTTGTGTCATTGTGTTGAAGTGTTGCAGTACGGGGCTTTTGAGATGGCCTGGCATTTTCATGAGGAGTGGGACAATTTGAGTTTTCTGTCGTTGGGGTGCTTTGTTCCTGTGACTTGGGAGTTTTTGTGGGAAAATCTGTCAAACCAGTGACATCATTTTGGGTATGGGCTGTCTTCTCAGACTGAGTGTCTTGTGGGATTTTGCTGTGTGTATGCGATGATACGGTGTGCAGCTCTTTCGAACTTGAAACTGTCTTACCTTCCTGTCACAGAATGGGATTTGAGCTCATTGTTCTATTGTCTTGTGCTTGCATTTTCTGCAAGGTGCTGACAATTTTGCTTGGTTTTGCTGTTGTTTTAAAGTGGTGAGGTCCTGATAATGGATTTCGGTGGTGTTAAGTATTGCTTTTGTTTGAATCTTATTTAAATTAATGTTTTCCTTTCTCTTCTTCCACAATTGTAGCTAAAGCCCTATATTGGCATTCATGGGCCACAACGTTTTCCAGACCACTTAAAATTATCTTTGGCCTCTGCCATTGCAATTATCTTTGGCCTCTGCCATTTGCCTCTGCCACTTGAATCTTGTTGATTCAGGCCTTTTATCCGTCCCGCCAGGGGTAAGTGCTTTTTCATTCCATTTATTTCGCTGTGTGTACCTATCTAGATTTTAGCTGATGAGTAAATGGCCCGAGTTGATTCAAATACGATACTTGAAGCTTTCCAAGTTTTTTTCTTCATGTGGAGGCCATAATTAATGTTTGAAAAATGTGCATTAAAACACAATTGATTTTTATTAGGCCATATATGCACTGAAAAGCTGGCAGGGCTGAAGATTTGGGAACATATTCTGTTAATCGTCTTTCTATAGTTTCAGCTGTCTTTTTCAGGGTGCAAGGTTGGTTGTTTGGACCCAGGTTTTTTCCTATTGTTACATTTTCTAAGCTATATAAACTGCTGTTGAATATTTGTTTGGAATGTAAATGTTTATGGAATTTATTTTCAGCCTTGATTCTTATAGGGATAAATGTTCTTCCGGCATTGTTTCTGCAAATACATTGAGTGTTTTGTCAGTTTTTCAGAGTGCAATTCTCATTTCATCAGAAGTTTTGGAATCAGCTTTGCTGGCATATCCTTTCTTTCACAATGTCCTGGAACATTTTTATTTGGAGAACTGATGAGTAATGAATGCCTATTGGCATGAATCAAACTGAGTCCATGTGTTGTGCATTTTATTATTTCCACTGTGTGAGCAATCATTTAAATGCCTGGGTGAAAAAATAAGCTTCATTTGATATCTTCTGTTTGTTGCTAAATTGCAATTTTCAGCATTGTGCACGTTTTCTTCTGGGCTTTGTGGACAAGTTTTGTTAACTTGTTTTCAAATTTGGAATGACTCCTTTGATAGGTTCCTGTTCTTGAAAGTTGGAAGAAAGTAGGAACATGTCAAAGGTGTTAGTTGTTTTGGTATTTTGACAAACCTTCCGAGTCGTTTGCCCCTTTTGCTTAATTTATTTCTGGGATTTATTATAAATGTTCCCACATGAGTGCCCCTTTTTTTTCACAGTTGCGGTTATGACCGATCTTTTGTCACAGTTTCTCACGTTGAAATTCATGATTCTGTCTGCATCTCCTTCATGCTTCTGTCTGCATCTACGCACCTCCTTCATGCTTCTGCTCTGCATCTACTTCATGCTCTTCTGCTCTGCATCTGCAAGGCACTGCAAAAGGAAGTCTTCGTAATTCTGCTGCACCGGACTTGGTTGAAAGGCCTCACACCATTCACTTGGGTCGGCTGACACTTCTGAACTTTGTTCAGCACAACTGCAGCACTTTGCGAGTGAATGGACAATGAGATAAGTGCACACTTCTTTGCATATTATATTGGTTTTGACATCATAATTGCAGCTATTTTGGCTATTCTTGCGAGGAATGAAAGAGACAGATGTCTTTGATCATGGGATCGTCCCATATAGCAATTTGGAATTG
>JASGXE010009391.1:0-16055 GCA_030068105.1 Sinentomon sp. SZTP_YWyxl
AAGTTCCCGATAGCTTTACTTGAAATATCCTGTTTTCGGACCGAAGCAAAAACGGTCTTGGACATTGGCTAATGCTCCAGGGGTACGCTAGAAATCAACCCTCAATTCACTTTTGACTAACTTTAAAGGGAAACATACGCCGTTTGGCAACACAAGTTGCCGCATTTTGTGTTTCAATTGCAAAAGTTCAGCGAAACACGTCCTTGCAAATTCGAATTCAATAATTATGCTTAGATTTCGACAGGAAGCGAGAGTGTCTCCCTATCTATTAAAATCCTTATTCTCCGGCAGTGGGTGACTCACTTTTGCGCCTTTTGATTTTCAGTTTTCTTTTTTCGTTTGTTTTGGTTCGACTGGACCAACAAAAGGACACAAACATTTCGATTTTCAACCTCTCGACCGCCCGCACAGTTTGCACAAGGCGTCACTCCGAATGGCTTTTTTTAGTGTTTCGTCTCACAAAATTGGAAGACAAATCCCTCTGCATTCGAGCACCCCCCGCCTGAATGGTGCGTGTGCCTCTCAATGTGCCTCCTCTCCCTATTCATCACCTCCCAAAATCCCAAAACAATAATCGAAAGGCGTGTGGCTTCACATGCGCAACTCCCGTCGTTTTTGGCCCTCCTTTCTTTTTCTCTTCCCCTCCCCTCTTCTCATGCTTTCACGATCAAGCCTGTCTTTGTGCGCTGCTTACACGATCAAGTCATTTTGTCGACCAAGGCATCAGTCAGACCAAATGGTTCGTCAAACAACTGAAGAAACCCGTCAAGCCAAACATTTTCACACGACGGCATGAACTGAACCACTGAACCCCAACAATCAAAAAGTTTTTTTCGTGTCAAAGTTGTGTGGAAATATTTGATCGTGTGTGCTGCCCCTTGGTTGCGTGCTTTTCGTTTCCATCCCCTCCCCATCCTTCCAACAATGCCACCGATTTGATAAAATTGTTTGTGTGCGTCGCTGCCGCTTTCCATTTCGTTTTGCCAAAGAGCCAATAAATTGTTGGACCAAGGCATCACTCCAACGGTTGGAGTGATGCCGTGGTTGGAGTGATGCCTTGGTTGGACCAAGGCGTGGCGTCAATTCAAAAGCAAAGAACTCGAATCGTTTATTCCTGTGCGGCACAGCACAATGGCTCCCCTTCCCCGCCAATTGCATCTCCATCCGCAGTCTTCCTGGACACACATTGATTGCATCATTTCTTTTTCTCTGCATTTTTGTCAACCTTGAATGTCCTTGAACCGAAAATTGTTTAAAGAATGATTTTCAATCTGGTCCGCATGCGGCATGACGGCCTTTGCGAAATCGTCCGGCACATCTTGTGGGCTTTGCGGTTGTGTTTTGCTTTTTTGGATTGCAGAAAAAAGGGAGCCAAAGAGTCGGCCCGGGACGCCAGTTCACAAACCCTGCCGCGACTTCAGATGGCAGGCCGAGGCCCAAGCGAGCATTGTTTTTTCGAGAGGGGACAGGGTTAGGTCAGGTTCAGATATAGCTTTAGGCAAGAAAAGAAAAATATTTTTTCTTGCGAGTGTAGGGCCCCAATCGAACATTCTTGCACAAAACGCTATCCGCCATCTGTTGTCGCGGCAGGGTTTGTAAAAACGCGCCCGGGACGCTTATGAAATGAGTACGCGTTTTGGCCCTTTTCCATCTAACTCCGTGTTAAAGTTCCGACCCTCCAAAAACGGATAAAAACGCGCAAGAAACAATGGGAAAAGGTTATGTTAACTTTGGTTAAAGTAGATTAGGTAAGTTAGACAGTTTACGTTTGGTCAGATCAGCTTTATTTTCACTTTTTCGACACGCGCAAAATCGGGACAGGCCCAAACGCGCAGGTACTCATTTCCAAATTCGCGCCCGGTACAGCGTGGTCCATCGCCGCTTTTTGCATGTTTTCCCACCATCCAGCCTGCCTGGGAGAGTTGTTGCATGCGCCTTGGTTGTTGCATCGGAATGTGGAAAAATAAACGATGACAGTTCGTTTGACCTGTCTGCCACCGCATCTTTCCATCTCATCTCAGAATCGGCCGCACCGAGCCGTGAATTTAAAAAAAAGTATAGCTGCCCCACCGCATCTAAAAATTAAGACATCTTTATTGTTCTCAGATTTTGTAGATTTTTCTCAGATTTTTGCGGTGGAAAAGGCTTGGCTGAGTAAGGTTTTGGTTTGGCTGGATAAGGTCAGGTTTGGCAATTGGGGTTGGTTTACACATATTGGGTTTGGTGAAGCAAGGGAAGGTTGGGTCAGGGTAACAAAAACCCTAATGAACAGAACCCAACGTATGTCAACCAACCTAACCGAGCTGACCCACAACCGAACTCAGCCACACCTTTTCCACCGCATCCCAAATACGAAAATATGCGAAAAATGAAACCATCTTTTGAGATGCAGTGGGTGCCGCGGGGCCGAATCCGAGTGCGGTGGAAGACAAGTCTTGGGAAATGTCTCTTTGCCCAATAACTGCAAACAGCCGCCCACAAGGCTCGCAGATGATCCGCAGGTCTCACTGCGGCAGAGCTCAAGTTGACAAACACGCCGCAACACTCAGCTATGCGCATGAAGTTTTAAGGGCACGAACGCCGCTTCGGGTTTTGTGGGAGGAGCTTTTCTTTGTGAAGTGTGAAGGTTCCGGGCGCAGCCACAAGATGTGTGGTATGGGAGCGGAACCCAACGACGTTTCAAGGTGTTGAGCGCTAGAAGTGAGCAAAAAACGCCCTGAAAATTTTGTCCCAAGGAATATGACGGATCCAGCATTTCGCGATGGAGGAGCGCCAAGTCGCCGTACTGAATTCCACGAATGTTCAGACAACGACTCAAACGACGTGCTCAGTTCAGAACCCCAGGGGGGTTCTATTACAGTTGCCAGCCGCTAAAGTCGAGCAAATTTAGAAATTTGGGAGATTATTCCGATGCAAAATGGTGATTAGTTTCCGGATAAGAGGGGCGGGCATCCGCATTTGCTATTAAAGAGAACTGCACCACCATTATATGAGCAGCCTGTTCCATAAAGTGAGGTCAAAAACTTGCCGTGGCAATTTTTCCTGTTGTTCATTCGCAAAACAAATGAACAACGAACTCGATCAAGACAGGATACAACGCGCACCTTCCAGCGGCGCGGCTGGATGCCAGTCAACTTTGCACGCAGCGCCGAAACACGATTGCGGCCGAAGGCCGCAGTGGGGCGAAGCCCCACTAGTTTTTCTGAAATGTGTTAATAGGGGAGAACGAGTCAAGTGAAATATTTGGACGCGATGCTTTCTGACACTTTTGAATTTTTTTTCGCCTGAAATTCACTGCAATTAATGTAGAACTCCAGGCACCTCACTAAGCGATAACACGACGTCCATATGAATTCGCAGTAAAAGAATGGTGAAGAATGATTTAATTGCGTTGTTGCAAGCGTAATCAATACGGGTGATGGAAAATGTGGACGACACCTCGGGGCTCGGAGCCGAATCTTACCTTCAGTTTAGCCGTTCATGCTGTAAAGACTGAAGTTTCAGAAGACATCAGGCCAAAAGAATAATTGTCAAATTTATCATAGAACTGCCAATTTTCAGGTGGCACCCAAGAAAACGCAGGACGCAAAAGACAATTTTTTTGGATTTCGCAAATGTCCGGTCCGAGCTCATCGGTGCGAGTGCCGTCGATATCGCCCATTTTTGATGCCGGATTCCGGCATTGACATTTGATTCTCTTCTGATTGTTGAGGGCTTTTTAAGGATGAAATTCCAAGTAGAATTCTTGTTTATTAAATGAAAATTCTTTGAAGAACTTGTTGATTTCATCAAAATAATTGGCGCAATTCTATCTCTACATCGATTTCATGAGACTGTATTTAGGCATGCTTTGTACAGGGTATGGTTGACAAAAATAATTGATGTCGCAGTTTTGAATCCACGTGAAAGAGAGTGGTTCCAAATGGGATCATTCATGAGATATAGCAACACCTTTTCACGTAGGAAATTTAATCCGAAGAAGCAGATCTGACCTCAGGTGGTACAAAATTTCCAGGCAGGCTTTCAAATATTTCTCTTTCTCGATTTGGCGAAGGGACTCCTTTAGTCGAAAAGTATTTTGTCGGAAAAATAATATTCCAGCCGTACCGTGACCCACCAGACCAAGAAGCTGGCATTTTCAGTCTGTTCGACACAGGTGTTCAGCTGACTTCCTTTGTATTCGAGTTTTATCATTAACAGCGAATGCATGGTTTTTTATTCGTGCAAAGTTTCACGCGGTCAAGTCACAAGTGTCATCGAGTGGTTTCTCCATTTGGATGGAGACACCACTCGATGGTGTCTCCATCAAAATGGAGACACCATCAAAACAGTGGTGTCTCCATTTTCGATGGAGACACCACAAAACAGTGGTGTCTCCATTTCCGGCATATGCAAACGCTGTTCTTTTCGCAGAAAGACGGGGACTGAATTTTTTATCAGCGATTCAAAAGAGGAAAACGGACTGAGTTCAAATTGCATCGGAGAAAATGGCCCCCATGCCTAATGCCACAACCAATTTGAATACGGCCGAGAAAATCCACTGTTCGCTCAGCCTACCCGCGACTGTGCACGCGGTACTAGTTAAAACAAATCTTTATGCATTAGCAAGGCGGCCAGCAAAAATGGTCATTCAGAATGAAGTTTCGGCGGCTTCGGCGTTGGGTTTCGGCGGCTTCGGCGGCTGTGGCGTTTGGGTTTCGGCGGTTTCGGCGGCTTCGGCGGCTTCGGCGGTTTCGGCGGCTTCGGCGGCTTCGGCGGCTTCGGCGGCTACGGCGGCTTCGGCTGCTTCGGTGGTAGGTTCCTATACGGAACTGTTACCGATATTTTATTTCGTTCTTAGGTGCGGAAGCCAAGCAGGTGCTCCTTATTATCATGAAATGATTTCGTTATTAAAATAATGTTGGCTTCATTATGACTGTTCATTGCTTTTGTTGTCGACTGAGAATCCGTGGAAAGATAGAAATTAACTCACAAATTGCTTCAAGCGAGTATTTTCACTGACCATTTTCTTTTCTGTAAAAATACGCGCCCCAAAATGTGTTGTTCAAGAATAAAGCGATCCCACGCAGGCACCAAATTTTTGGATGGCCATATCTCCGAATTTTAATGAATGGGGTCGGAATGAATTTTGTCACTGACTCTCTTCTCTTTTGTTATGTTTCACGGAAAACACTGAAGGCTGTACGACAAAATGATTGGTGTGTGAGAGTTGAATCACTCCCACACAGGCACCCCAAGAGGGCTCATTTTGGGGACTTTGGGAACTCCACGAAATGATGGTGGTAGAGTCGTTGTATACGTACAATCTGTCACAAAAGTCACTTGACAACCCCAGAAAAGTGCATTGCAGTTTTAAAACAATAACTCTGGTAGTTTTGGGTGGAGTTTGTTTCAATAATTCGAATGCGCAACACCTGCAGCAGGCAGTCTGCCCCATCTGAAACTGATATCTCTAGAAATTGCCCCACAAGAGAAGATTGAAAACTTGCAAACAGCAGGGTTGTTAAGTGACTTTTGGGAAACGCTGTGCACATTTGTCACTGAACAGAAAAAGTTGGGCATATTGGCTATCATGATATTGTGCCAATCCTTCAATAATCACCCAGATTTTGTACGAAACACACTGAGCTAAAAGCTTAACAAAAGTCTTGAGCATAGGCGATATTTTAAAGCACTGGTTAACACAGGGGCCATCTAATATCAACGGGGCTTGGAGCAACTTAACGTCTCACACGAGTGTCATGATATTTTGCGTCGCATGCTGCCATTGATTCTAAATGGCGCCTGAGTTAATAATGAACTCCTGTGTTCGGGGACTGTTGATGAGGAATGTACTCGAAGAGCAAATCACTTATGTGCTGGACTTTCATCGCTGAAATTTGATGCTGCACATAGATTGAAATGATGTTATACTTACAATAGTGGTACAGAAAACCCTAAAAACTTTTCGAAAAGGGCCAACAGATGATTGGACGCTATTTTTGCTGCGCCCGACCATGGCTTTTTCACTGAATTCGAAAATACCAAAGTCGATGCAATGCGACTTCACAGCGGTCCTGTCATCAATTTGGAAAAAGGCGCCGGCTTATTTTTCTGCCGCGGGGTTGTTTTCTCCTGAGGTTTCTCCCGAGATTACCAAATTTCGCTCCGGTTTTGCCAACGTCAGCTTGTTTCTCCCACATCAACCCAGCGAATTCATCCGGCAATTTTTCCCGGATTTTTTTTTATTTTACTTCATTTATGAGCGTTGAGGAAAAGTTTCCGCGGCGTCAACTTTCTAAAAAAAAAATTGTCTTTACTTTCCGCGGATGGATTCCGATTTGAAAGAGTCGCTGAAGAGTCCAAGAAGACGCTGAAGCCAGCCATCCAGACGAAAGAAGGAGCCAAATCGGCGGTTTTGGCGTCATTTTGGCCCGCGGCGGCAACTCGTCGCTCAGGCGGGGTTGCAATTGCTATTTCCTTGAACTTTGAAATTTGTACTCGCTTTCCATGCGTCGCCTTCAAATCCACAACCAGACTGCATGCACAATTGCAAAAGGGCGTAAGATCCGATTTAGTTTCAAAGGATATTTTGCACATATCTTCACTCTTGTGTGGTTTATCGTATATTTCTCTCTTACAGTGCACAAAACATGTCTCACAGGCTGGTGCGAGAGATATGACGAAGCGAGTTTAAATATGGCGTGAATTTATTTATTTATTTATTTCGATTTAATTTGCTGATCTATAATGCAAATGTGTCAATAATGAATATTTACAAAAATGAAAAACCTGTGAACAATATTAAATGCAACAGCAGACAAGCAAAATTTGACAGAGACAGAGACAGAAAAAAAAATAACAATTGCAGGAACTTGCTAATTTCAGGAATAGAAATTGGCCTTTGAGTGTTCAAGGTGGCAAGTGCCCCCCTGCGATAAGGGTGATTGTATGGAGTAATGAGGAATCTCTGGGTAAGGCATTCCAATCTTTTAGGGATCGTGGGAAAAAAAGAATTCAAGAAAATATTAGATTTGATTAAAGGTATACGAAATTGAAAATCGTGGGTGGCTCTTCTATTTTGAAAGTTTTCAGAGAAAAGTGGTGGGATCTTAATCAATGTTTTTCCTTTTAAGATTTTAATAAGGAATGCAAGCCTTTTCTCATTTCTGCGAATTCTGAGAGGGGTTAGACCAAGATCCGTTAGCATAGAAGTGACACTGGCTGTACGTTCATAGATTCCAGTAATGAATCTGGCTGCAGATCGTTGTACTTTTTCAACCGCATCAATATGAGAGACAAGGTATGGGTCCCAAACGACGGACGCATACTCAAGGTGAGGTAAAACCGTGGCCTTGTATGCTAATAGCTTGGATTTAGTATTTCCGTGTGAGAGATTCCTGCGTAAAAACCCTAAAGCCGACCTAGCTTTGCTGATAGACGCACTGACTTGTTCACCCCAGTCTAAATGCTCATGAAGTGTGACTCCAAGATATTTAAATTTGGTTACAGAGGTCACAACTTCGTTATTTATCTTATAAGGGAAATTTCGTGCCTCAGAGTACGGGCTCGTTTGGTTCTTTGGATGGAAGAGTAGAAATGCGCACTTTGAGACGTTAATCTCCATAAGCGAGTTGCTGCACCATTGATGAAGGGCATCTAAGTTGTCTTGTAAAGTTACAGTGTCATTGCCATCCTCAACAAATGTGTACAGGACAATATCGTCTGCATAAAGCCTTATGTTACAACTAATTACATCGAAAATATCATTGACAAACAAAGTAAAAAGAAGGGGGCCCAATGCACTTCCTTGAGGAACCCCTGAAGCAAGATTGAGGACAGAAGAGGATGACTTGCGATCGACAATGACGTTTGCATGTCGTGATGAGAGATACGATTGAACAAGTTTAATCAAGATTGCCGGGAATGAAAGTCTGCGAAGTTTAATGAGAAGGAGTTCGTGGTCGACACTGTCGAACGCTTTTGACAGGTCAATAAATATGGCATGGGTCGAAGTTTTAGACTCATATTTGGACGCTATATCAAAGACCAATTCTGTCAGCTGAGTTTCACATGATTTTCCCTTCCGGAATCCGTGCTGATTCGGGTGAAGAATGTTATTTTTCTCGCAGAAATCACGAATTAAGTTGTGTAACATTTTTTCAAATATTTTCGGGATTGCAGAAATGAGAGAAATTGGCCTAAAATTGTTAACGTCATTCAGGCTGCCCTTTTTGGGAACGGGGCAAATATTGATTTGTTTCCAGTGATCGGGAAAAACTCCGGAATGGTATACTTTTTTGAAAAGAATTTCCAAAAAGCTCGAGATCGAAACATTTAGGTTTTTGATTAGGAGGGTAGGGATTTTGTCAAATCCAGGACCCTTTTTGCTGGACATTGAGGAAATGACTCTTGTTATCTCAATAGCGCTGAAGTGAAATGCAATATTCTCTTGTGAGAAAGAAGAACGATCAGCAACGACTGTTAAAGGGGCAATCTGGGTGGACAAAGCTATTTGATCTCCACAAATCGCATTTGGACTTTGAGGCAACGGTGTTTTGCCGAAATTATTTTGGAATGATGATACAAACAAATCAGCCTTTTCAACACTATCAACTGTTAATGATCCATCAATTTTGGTAAGAACAGGAATTGCAGAGCAGCCCTTCCTCTTTTGCCTCATGTGGTTCCAGAAGGACTGTGCATAGGGGGTATTTACAACATTCTCTATAAAATTTGCAAACAACTGGTTATTCAGTCGTAAAGCAGTATTTTTGGCATTTGTGTAACTTTCCCAGTTGTTTGGTGTGGGGAAACGGCAAGCCGCTTTGAATTTCCGGCGTTTTATCACAAGAGTCTTTTTCAAATCCCGGTTCATCCATGGGAACCTCACGTCTAACGTTCTCTCGCGTACAGGTATGGCATCAAGAAGTGACAAAAGGACCTGATAAAGATATTCCCATAAGTCATTGCTCCCTGCATGGTCAGAGAGATCAAAAAATTGAGGAAGGGCACAATCTAGGGATGATCTAAGCAGATCCCAATCTGCTAAATCATATTGCCTGGATTGTTTGACACGCTTGAATTTGTTTGTGTTCGCATTGGCGATCAATAATGAAAGTGAGACGTTAACAGCCATGTGATCTGCAACCCCCGGAATGATCCTTACAATGCTGTTTTCTGCTTCAAAACTAACAAAAAACAGATCAAGCGTGTTGGACGTGCCTTGTCTTGTGTATCGAGTGGGTTCCTGGACCAATTGGAGCAAGCCAGCATCTTGTGTTAGGTTCAGGAATTCAGATTCGGTTGCGGTTACACCAAGATTGGATAAATTGTTCCAGTCGATACCAGGAAAATTAAAATCACCCGCAAGAATGACTTTGTTATGGCCAGATTTGCAACCTAACTTGCCATTTACCAAATTTAGGTCAAAGACCTTCATAATACAGTTCCTGAATTCTAAAATTGCCTCAACCCCAGCGGATGGCGATATGTAGGTGCAGCCAAGGATTAAAGTAAGTCTGGAAAGTTTTATTTGGCACCACACAGATTCAATGACACCGCCGAATGCAAAATCAAGATAAACTGGCAAGGGAGCGCTGCAGATGGTGTTCTTAATTGCAATGGCCACGCCCCCTCCCCTTGCGGGGATACCTGCCGAAGCAGACTGCCTTTCCATCCTGTAAAGGGTAAAATCAACGGGAAGTACCTCTGAGCTGGCCACACTTGCTGTTAACCAACTTTCAGTGATGAATGTGACATCTGCATTTTCAGAAATCATTAAGTCAAGCAAGCTAGTTTTCTTGAAAATCGAGTTCAATGATTGGACATTTATATTTAAGAAATTGAGATTCAGAATGGCATCTGTCTCAAAGCGATGGCTGACAGCAAGCACTGCGCGCTCTGGGGTTCGATCCGTTGGAGCAGCCTCAGTTATTGAATTTGAATGCGGATCAAAAAAGAGTGGTGAACCGAAAGGTAAACATTGGGGCAGCTGCTCAGATGGAATGGACACATCCCTACTGTGTGTGGAATGCTGATCAACAACACAGGCAGTGCTGGACAAAAGGACGAGCCGCGTACCCACAGTGGCAATTGGACCACTTGCCACAGGGAGGTTCAAGCCAGATTGAGAGTGATGAACATCGCATGCAGGTAGTTTGCCGTGAATACTGGAACTGCAATGAATGATTGATAACGTTCGGGTCAACAGCAACAGTGGGGATGAGCGCAAAATAATGCCATAGTGGCATAACCGGAATAAAGTAGGTAAAGGGAATGTGCAGATTGAAAAATGAATACAGTGAAGAATTTGTAAAAGGAACAATAACTCAGAAGTTATATAGAGTACAGAGTGCGACAAAAGTATCTGAACAAAACCTGCAACGATGATCTGATGGCTTCATAACGAACCTTCCGTGTTCGATGTCTGAGACACATGGCTGCCTGGACGCTTATGTTTCAGGCTGGGCTTGTCCAACTGCACAACGAAGAGTTGAGCAAGCTTGGTTGTTCCAATTCGGCTGAGGTGGGATTCGTCGACGGCATGGAATGACCGAGCGAAGCCATGGTTGAAATCGAAGAATCGCACGCTGTTGGCCAGGCAGAGATTTCTGATCTTACTGTTTATGGAGTACAACGTCTGCAGCGAAAAACCAGCTTTGCGAATCACAGCCGAAAATAGCAGTTCAGCGTCAGGAACTTGGGCTCGACAGAGTTTGAAGATTTCTTCAATGTTTTGAAGAAGTGTCGGGAGAGGTATCGATTGATCCACGTCATTTCTTCCGATCTGAATGACTATTTTCTTAACAGACTGGTTAAGAATTGGCCGAACATTCAGCAGATGAATCAGGTCGGAAGACTTAGCACCAGGTGAAGAGATTACCCTCGTCTTGTTTCCTGCAAGGCGAGTGTGCAGGTGTTTCACCAGGGAGTCGCCCAGGATAACCGATCTGGCCTTGACGTCACCGTTAGCTCGAAAAAAGCGTGGTGGTTTGGACCATGAGTGAGATCCGGATGCTGTGTTATTGCCGCTTCGACTAGCTGCTGGTGCTTGTGCAAAATCTTTCCCGGATGCAGCAGGAGTCTGATTCAATGACGGACGAGAGTTCCGAGCACTGGTACCTGAGACGAATGACGATGACTGACTGCGATTACGAGATGTTTGACCATCACCTGATGCAGATGCGCTGCCAGGCGATTTCAGCACACCTGCATACGTCGGATGAGGGATAGCGGACGGCTTTGGTGACGAACTTGGTCCGACAACTGCATAGTTGGAGATGACTTGCTCAATGGCGATCACGCGTGCAAGAATTTCGGACTGTGACTCAGCAAGCTTTGCATTGTCACTGCACAGTTCTTTCAGATGCATGATATCCGCCTTGGATATCCGCCTCCAGGAATTGGAAGGATGGGCGTTCCAGGCAGTGATTGTCTCGGAAAAAACGAATTGAAAAGGACGTCTCGTTAACAAACCGGCATGGGTGGGCTGAAGCCGTTGTCAGAAGGGTGCTGGATGGGCATATCAAAGTGCCATGGTGGTCTATCTATAGTCGTCTATCTAGCAGGTTAAGAATGCGAGAAGAATGTATAAGCGGCGCAAACGACGACTGGCCACAGTGGCAGGTTATTTTTTGTTGGAGCAGAGACGTGACGCTGACAACTTTGTCAAATCTAGCTGCAATAATGATGCTCTCATCCCGTTGCTGAACGCCCTCAAGGGCTCGAATGTCGGCAGCTCTAGTTGTATCCCAGACCCCGCAAGCATATTCAAGAATTGGAAGGATAAACAAAGTGAGATGTAAACTATCGTCCATGTACATCAAGAGAAGCATGACGGGGATTTCTGAAGATGCAACCAGTTGTGGATGATGCCTTATTACTCGTAGCCCTGAACTTGCCCACTCCAACAATTTGGATGGGGGTGAAAATTACCCCTTTAGATATTTGTATCGGTCAATGTCTTCGGCAAAGAGTCTGATGAGCGAGGTCTCGCCAGGAATGGCAATGTCATTGATGAATAAGAAAGCAAGTCCCGCAACACAGCCCTGGGGCACCCCTGACATCACCTGAGCTGTGGAAGACAAAGCTGTGGACCCTGTATGAATTCTTTCTGAGATCTGTCAGTCAAGAGAGATTTAAAAATGCTCACAATGTTTGGATGGAAGAGAAGAAAATTCGGTTCGAAAATGAGCGCTTGGTGCGGGAGACAAGATCGATGGCTTTAGTGAGATCAAGAAATATTTTGTGAACTGGAATGCGCTCGCTCAGTGACCTGGCGAGGTCATCCGCAGAGTGCATAAGTTGGGATTCGCACGATCACTCCAACTATAAGGATGGGGGATTATGTTGGGATGTGGTTCTAAAAAACCACATTGATTGGTATGAAAATTGGCCTAAATTTCAATGGAATACCAGTCCGAAAGAGTGCAACCCCCTCCAGCTGTGTTACACCCCATTGCGCAGGTTAGTTTTCTTGGCATCGACCCGTGCGGTCCTTGGTTCAGGGAAATGGACCGAAAGTTTTGACATTGGAAAATTCACAACAATTCAGAATAAACAATCAGTGCACAGTCTGACATTGTAATCAAGGCGTTCACAATCAATACACACCTTGTTATAACACTGCGTTTCGTGAGGCTCGACAAAGTTGCATGGGAGAATAAAGAAACAAGAATGCTTTTGCCTCATCGAGTTGGGGTTTGGCATGCGTCTGGATTCCGTGAATTGTATGCCTACGAATAAAGTCTAGTATCGCAAGATTCTGCATGTGATAAGAGGATACAGGAGGGAAATAAGTGCGCATCCCACACTAGGTCGGCGCATTCATGTTTAAAGTTCCCCCGTAATTGTAAACTAATTTCGCAAAATGCGTTGTCTTTCAAATGACACTTCCATCACCCGTGAAGGGTCTCTCTGCTCTATGGCGATGCGTGTGCGTCTGTGTAGAACTTGGAACTCCGAAGACTGAAATTTGAAAGTGGAACATTTTGATAATAGATATCCACTCATACGGGCTCCCCTGCCTGACAGAAAAACGGGAGACTCACAATGAGAACGAATTAGCATAAATTGAAAATAGTTGGTTCGTTCTCATTTCATATCGGTTTAGGTCTTAGGATATGTCAGCTTCTTCCATGTGCTACAACTTTTCGGGAAAAAACTTGTCGAGCATTAATGTGGCTAAGGATGCTCTGTCGAGCAGAAAAACTGAGTTGCAAGGGTGGGTTCGAAAGTTTGTCATGTCGATGGAAAATGTGTGGGAAGCTGCCTTGACCAAAATCAGCCACCATTTCATTTCTTTTCTTCTGACAAGTACGAATAAACTAGACTAGCTTCAATGGTGAACATTTCAATGGTGGTATTTCAACCACATAAGTTCACAATGAGCATCACGCGCAGACTATTAAACTGCCGGAGATCCTCAGAAGGACTTTTAGCGACCACTCCTAAAAGTTATCGTTTGACACTGACGGAAAACAGGAAAACAACATGAGAATGTCAAGGAACGTACCTTTGTCGGCCAATATGATTGCCGGAGTTACTTTTATGTCAAATTATAACCGAATGGCGTTGAGAAGAAAGTCCAAATTTATCCGGTCGGGATGTACATCAAAGGTTAAATTAATTATTTAGGTTGGTTTGACTAAGTTATCGTAGGTTGGATTAGGTTCGGCTTTAGTTGGGTTCGGTTAGGTTTGCAAGGTCAGGTTAGGATAGATATTGTTTGGTTAGAGGGTAGATTGGCATTGTTCAACTTGGAAAGAAAGTACGAATACTTGGCCTTCATTGTTGTATTTTTTGTTTCATTCAATTTTTACTCTTCGGTTTCACAACCGAACTCAACCCATCGGATATATTTGTACCTACTTTCTTCTGAACGCCATTCGCTAATTTGACTCAAAAATGATTACCAATTGCCCCATGTGGATAGATACCCTGTATAGTGGCGGCGGAAAAAGATTACTCATACATGTGTTTTTCCCATTTGATTGTTGCCTCCGAAACTTTTTTTTCTTTCTTTTTACTCTTATGCATTTGGTAGAAATTAAAGCGCCAAATTGCAACGGAGCTTTTTAGAGGTGTCAGATTTTGACATTAGTCATGAAAGAGGATCTTTTATTTCTACAGCATGGAGTTTTTGCTAAAATCTCAATAATGCAAATTTTTCACATGTATGGGTAATCTTTTTCCGCCGCCAGTATACACACGTCGGTTCGCGTATTTTCCTGCTTTCCGATATTATGTCCCCCTCCTTGAAACACAACCTTTTTCAATTTTAAATCTGTTTTCAATTTGCCGTGACAGATGGGGACAGTTGGTGATAGGTACTTTTCCAATTTTCCAGCCACAGGTTAACTCTTTGCCCGTGATTTCTGACTTTCTGAGATTTCTAACCTTTAACAATCAAATACACAATGTGATGGACCACAGATATTTTGGAAATGAGCCTCGGGCAACGCAGGAGTTAATTGTATTTTTACAATCCAAATTGCTTTTGCGACTCTGAGTCAGCACTTGTTTGTGGCCGACAACTTTGCAGACGCCCTTGAAGACGCCCGTGAGGACGATCGCAAGAGCAGTGCGCCGTCATAACCCCTCCTTCCCGCTTAACTTAACAAGCGACATTTCAACGATGCTGGGTTTTGTGGAGCGACGGCACCACATGCGATTTGAATTGCAAATTTTCGCCAAAGATCGACGAAAACCTGTTTTTTTTTGTGTGCTGCTGGAACTAGAAGAAGCCGGGAAATGGAGGATCCGTTTGTTTTTACTGCTAAACGTTTTGTGCTTTTTTTAGACGCGAAAGAGAGGTTAAAGAAGATTCCACTTCAAACAACTTTGTTCTTCAACCAAAAACATCCGTTTTCAGAAAAGCTTAATCTAGATTTGGGTACCTATAACGTGAAAAACGAGGAAAATTTCTTGATGCTGAAAAGGTGCCTTTGCTGCATGCCAAACGCCCAAAAAGTGTCCGGGATGTTTCACAATTTTGCGTCAGCTGTCTGATCGACTGATCCGCTGAATGTGATGTGACCCATGGCGGCTGACTAAAAGAAGATAAAAAATGACACCATTTTTCGTTTTATGCGTTCGAGGTGACCCGAAGGATCGAAAAGGTCTGGGATCGAAATAAGCCAAGCGACATTGGAGCTATTTCGGCATTTTCAAAACCAAGTTCACAGCCAACATTGGATAATGAAATTTTGGAAGGCGCGGTCACTTCGGCGTGGACCTTTTTCTTCAACGGGGCCTTTGTTCTTCACCGGTGACTTTATTCTTCAACGCAGACTTTATTCTTAAGCGGGGTCTTTATTCTTCAACGCGGACTTTATTCTTCAACGGGGCCTTTATTCTTAAGCGGGGTCTTTATTCTTCAACGCGGACTTTATTCTTCAACGGGGCCTTTATTCTTAAGCGGGGTCTTTATTCTTCAACGCGGACTTTATTCTTCAACGGGGCCTTTGTTCTTCACCGGTGACTTTATTCTTCAACGCAGACTTTATTCTTAAGCGGGGTCTTTATTCTTCAACGCGGACTTTATTCTTCAACGGGGCCTTTATTCTTAAGCGGGGTCTTTATTCTTCAACGCGGACGTTATTCTTCAACGGGGCCTTTATTCTTAAGCGGGGTCTTTATTCTTCAACGCGGACTTTATTCTTCAACGGGGCCTTTGTTCTTCACCGGTGACTTTATTCTTCAACGCAGACTTTATTCTTAAGCGGGGTCTTTATTCTTCACCGGTGACTTTATTCTTCAACGCAGACTTTGTTCTTAAGCGGGGTCTTTATTCTTCAACGCGGACTTTATTCTTCAACGGGGCCTTTATTCTTCTATGGGGACTTTATTCTTCTATGGGGACTTTGTTCTTCAACGGGGCCTTTATTCTTCAATGGGACTTTATTCTTCAACGGGGCCTTTATTCTTCAATGGGGACTTTATTCTTCAACGGAGACCTTATTCTTTAATGGGGTCTTTATTCTTCAACGGGGACTTTCTTCTTCAACGGGGCTTTCATTCTTCAAATGGGACTTTGTTCTTCAACGGGGCATTTACTCTTCAGCGGGGCCTTT